>WEIV01020246.1:205666-216857 GCA_013390005.1 Calyptomena viridis
GCCTGGAGGGACCGGGAGCACCAGCTCACAGCCAGAACGAATTTCCCTTCTCAAGCCAACATGATTCTCAACATGATTCATTGCAACCACTGGTAAACTAGGTTGCTGTTGAAAAGAAATCCTGGCATTTGGTGTAATTATGCTTTCTTAACTATAGAAACCTTAGATGCAGGAAATTCATTTTTTTATCATTGTTTTTCCAATATGCATTTAAAATGCAGCATTGTAAATGCTGGCTGGTGTTCCTGCCTCCATGAGATTTTTCCCACTGCCTTGAGCACAGTATAATGGAGTGCACTCATCTTTTAACAACTTGACACTTTTTTTTTCCCCAAATGCAGCTTAAACAATAAAGGTCAGATTTAAAGACACAGCAAGAAAAACAGCTCTGCTTTACTTTTTTTTATGTTATTCACTAGCATTTAATGAGAACTTCCAGGTTACTGCAAACGATCACTGTTAAACAAAAATTAACTGCTAAGTAGAATTTACCTGAAAAGAAGTGAGAGGTGGAAGAAAGCACATATGATGCTCTAATAAATATGAATCAGTCCTCTTTGTATGCAAGGTGTGCAGAAATTGGTGACTTATTTCTTGTGCTCTGAGTAAGAACAAAGGCGAAGTGAAGTGAAAGCAGCAGAAAAGATCAGAGCACAAGGCTGTATAATAGCTATTCTAAAGCAAAAAAGCCACTATTTTTCAGCCAGAGCTGCTTTAAAATAATGGCTCATAGAACCAGGTAAAATATTTTCTTAATTTAGAATTTTATAATGCAATCTGATTTGGCATCTTGAATATATAATCATCACCAGAATGTAAATGCTGTAATCCTCCTGACATCTATTCTACCTACTCTTTTGCTGCTATTTTGGCTTGATTCTAAGAAATTGTACCACACCAAGTATTACTTTTATTAATAAAGGTTAAGCATAGGTGAGTACCGCTTAGCAAAATCTTATTTACCTGAATAAATAACTCCCTGGAAACGATGAATACACACAGCAGTGTGCATGCTTTCATTTCCACATAATATGCATCCATTAACTCTCACTGTGAAATAGAAGTTATCAAAGAGTTATGTGCCCTATATCAATTCAAAGAGGCAATTAGGCAGAGAATTTATTAGGCAGAGAATGATTTTGAAGGTAAGCTTTGAATCCTTGAACTGTTTGTTGGCCTGTACCAGAGAAGCCAAGTCTGGAGCTGGAGAGAAGATAAAAAGTAGGTGGTGTGGTTTATGGTGCAAGTCACTCCTTCATTTATCCATCTGAGTCACACCTGAAGCCATGCAGTGCCAAGGACAAGGTACCACTGGAGATGCTGCCTTTCAGAGGAGATGTACAGCCCGGTGTTAACCTACATGAAACCAGCAGAAGGATGAGGTCATGGCTGGGAACAAAAGAAACAATTTAGGGAACCTGCTGATCACTGAACAGCCCTGGGGCTTAGCACAAACTTGGTGGGATCTCCAATCCTCTGACCTCCTGGATTAGTAAGATGGGACAAGGGAGGAAATGGCAGAACTTTGTGAGGAAGATGAAAGAGCAACTGAATCCTGACAAAAACAGCCTTCCTGAGACCCCTGTGTCTAATGTCAGCACTTAGTTTGCATTTTCACATTTAATTTGGACACTGCTGGACCAAAGCCTCCCAGGCACAACCTGTCACCACACTGATTTCAACGGTGTTAAAGTGAGATACATTTGTCCTGTAGACTATATATTAAACTGCCATCATCTCCTCTTTATGCTTGTAGTATTAGACTGAGATTGCTTCTCAACATTTATTTCAAGCAGCAGCCTTGCCACACATTAGAGCATTCATGCCACCGACCATTTAACCATCAACCCCTGAAAGAAAAGAAGCCTTTCTTTTTCTGTCCCCTCTCCAGCAGATCAATGTTCAGGTCCCATACATTCTCTATGGAAATAACCCCTCTGTAAATATCCAGTTACCTAATATTTACCACACTGGCTCAGAGTCCAAAAGGTAAATTTGAAAAGAGGTGATTTCAGCCCTCATAAACAACTAACCAAGAAATGGTTTGGGAACAGCAGGCACATAGGATTCTGTTAGCTGTAGCAGGGCTACAAAAGCCATTCGCAACACCCTTCTTGACACTGCCTTGCTTCTTCAGGACTCCACTTGCTAATAAAACTGCAAAAGGATTAACCAAGGAGTTTCACAGAAATCACCACAAAATGTCTTAGCATTTTTAAGCAGAAAACCCTTGGCATCGATTTTACAGATGACATACTGAAAAGGTTGGGGTTTTTTGTTGCTTTTTTTTTTCCTCTTAAAGAAAATAGGATTAGAGGTAGAGGCTTTTATATTCCACTACTTCTGAGACATATGTTCTGCTCTCCCACCAGTTATGAAGTGATTACTGGAGTGGCACAAACAGATTTTTTTTAACAAAGTAAAGGTGTGATTTTCTCAGGTTCTGTGAGAACATGCACACTTATTTTTACCAACCCAATCTGTTTTCCAGTAGTTTAATGTCCGCAGGGTTTATAAGGCTATCTTAGGTGTTGGATTCAATGCAGCTTGCAGGGTGCTACCTAACTATGGCAGTTTAAAGAAAAAGATACAAAGAAAGCAAAAATGATACAAGTCTCAAAGTAACTTGGAAACTGATTTAAATATACAAAAGGATTGACCTTTTTTTGCTGTTTGCCCATATACAGTACTGTAAAGCCTGAAGGCCCTCATATCATAAATACTTGCTTCATTTTAGAAACCTCACTGAAGATCCAGCCATAAATAATTTACATATATAGCCTGACTTTAAAAAGTATTACTTTTACCCTACAAAAAGGAATTTGATCTTATAAACACTTACTGTCAGGAACAGCAATTCCCATGGGGGAAATGGGACTTGATTTCTTGCACTTTGTCTATTTAAGCTGGCTGTAAAATGTTGCCAAAGGAACAACTGAAGAGATCTGATTTTATATCAGTTCACACCCATTTTACAGGTGTATAGAAACCAAGACATGGAGATTTTGCTACAAGGCAGTGTAAGGAAAGGATTCACACATGAATTGGACTGCTCACCCACTCCAGATTCTCAACCAAAAATGTATGAGCACACCAACAGAAAGCAATGTTCCTCCAAGAGGCTCTTAAAGCTAAATTTTGGTCTGTTACACTGGGACAAATTTAGAATAATCACTTCAAGTGCAGTGAAGTTACTCAGGACCAGAGGAAGTGAGAACAAAATTTGGTAAGAGAAGTAGTCAGTTAACATTTAATCCCCAATGAAAATCTCCAGGGTTGAGCATCCATACAAAGAATTTACACTGGTTTAAAAATCCATTTATCTGAACACCTTTTCATAGATATATTTCAGACTGCCATATAGCATCTTAGGTCATAATTTAGCAACAGAAGCTAGACTGTAGATTTCCAACCTGGTTGAAATGTCTATACTTTTGAACTTCTGCAAAGTTTTGACACCATTTTAAGTATAATACTTCTGGAAAGAAAAAAACCTCTTCCTTTTCTAAATCACTGAAACTTTACAGATAGATAAAAGTCTTACATAGGACAATATGCTTTAAGTATATTTCTGCTCAAATGGCTTTACTTTGTCAGTGCTCTTAAGACAAGGGGTTTGTAGAGTATTTTGTTGACACAAAATACTCAGCCCTCCTAATCAAAATTTTTCCCAAGGACAGTCTTCATTGTTACCTCTATGCTGAGGGATTGGACGGTGAGGTCAAAGTCTTTAGTCGCTGACAAAAGCCTTTGCAGGTCCCACTAAGCATGCTCGGTAGGACTTTTTGTTGTTGCTTGCTTGTTATTTTGGATGAACAGTACTCCCACTTTGAAAACTGGTATATTCAGTGCAACCTCATATGAGTTAATCTGGCCACACTCACAGGAGCAGCAGCAGAGGTGGTGGAGACCCTTTGGCACAGGGCTGCAGGCACTTGGAACCCCTTTGAAATGCAGCTTTCGTGAAATCAGGAGTTTAACTGTAAAGTTAAATGGAGACTGGGAAAAATTCTATACATCAAAACTTAGAGAACAGATAATCCTTTTGTAGAAATACCCAGAGATAGCCCTGGTCATTTCATTCATAGACCTCTAACAATGCCAAAGGCACTTCTGACTTCAGAGTTGTTCTTATACCTTTGTTTTTCCCTGCTTGCCCATTACAGTATTTCCTACTGCTGAAATAGCTCCTCAGTGATGGAATCGGTGATGTTTCATTTGCGTTTTTTTCACATAAGCTCCCCATGCCCTCACATCCCACTTCCTTATTTCCTGTTGACTGTATCAAATTTGTAACAGATAAAGCTATGAACAAATAAACATTCCCATTTTAAAATTTACTACATAAATTGTTTTGTCCCATAGCTACAAAATTATCATCTCAAACATCTCGCATGAATTATAACAAGGTATTTTTATTTATTTTTACTATCTGCTTATTACCATCATTAAAAAAAACACAATAGAAATTAAAGTACAATAATCTGTGGCAATACAAAATGTTAAGCATCTGCTTTAGATACATACAGGCAAAGAAATTAAAAGAGGCTTAAACTCTGAGCTAACGCCTCAACCCTAATTCATTATCTTGTGCCCATATATTGAAGTCTCAGCACAATGAATCTGTGAAAACACACATTAATGTGTTGTGGAACTGGTGTACACTAAATTGATAGGGAATTTAATGTAACTCTGATCAGAGACTGGATCAGAGATCTCATTGATGAGTAATGCCAGGCAAAGAATTTACATTTTAATTCAGGCTTTCCTTACTTTTTTTGTTCTAATTCATACCCCAAACACTTTTGGGGAAGAAGGCTTATGTTGAGGCACCCTATACAAGGCAATAAATGTCTGTCAGCAGTCACTACTTTGTGATTTAACTGCATTGGTATTTCTTAAAAGTAAGAGGTCATATGACACAAAGCAATGCCAGGGTCTGAACATCTTCTCTTAGAGATTACTAAAAATTATTAAGTTCCATTTGCAGCAGGAGGAGCGTAATAGTCCTACTATTGCAAAGTATGTTTGTACTCACAATAGGTTCACAAGATCTCATAATCCTATATTCTAATGAAATAAAAATATCTTACATGGTATTAACATTAAACTGAACAGAAACTCATGCTTCATAATAGGTTTTTTTCATGAAGAAATGCTTGCTTTTCAAAGTTCTTTCTGCCCCAAGCATGCTTTTTTAGATTTGCTATGAAATGAAACAAGATTTTTAAAGAGTAGAGATTTGGAAAAAAATACAGAAATGGTGTAATCTTTCTGCTGTAAATACCCGTGCTGAAATGACAAAGGAGAGTAGAAGGTGTATGCAAAATCACTGCAAATAAATTGCTACATGTGCCGTATCTCGTAGAACTGCTGAACAGTTTTTATTACATTTTTGTTCATTGGAGATTGCTATAGAGATCTCTGCATTGCAAGTAGCCACACCATTTTAGTGCTTTGCTGTTTCAGAAGAGCAGATTTTCTTGATTAATAACAAAAGGTTTTGTTGGGATCAGAGCTGTTTCCCACCATCTCTATGCAAACCCGGCAACACAAACTGTGTACATTAGCATTTCAAGGAGCCTCCTATTAATGATGGCAAGAAAAGCTCCTCTCGGTGGGTAAAATCCATTTTGTCCTCTCTTGTGACATCTGTTCTAACTTTTAAAGCCAGAAAGGAAACTAGATAATGCCAGAGAGTCTTTTGATTTACTGTATTGGCACTTGTGATGATGCTTCAGACTATAAAAGCATGTAACCCTAGTGGACATACATGACTGTGTAAATGTGAACATCTGCATATTCCCACAACATAGGGTGAATTGAACAAGTAATTCCAAAGTTCTTTGTTAAACTTTTAACTAGCTTTTTTTTTCCCCAAGATTTCACAATTATGCTTTCAATTACTTCTATACCATACGAAATTCAACATTTTAAATTGTATTTTTATGTAAATGTTTACTGCTACATATGTTTTTTGAATTAATTTCATTTCCCGAAAGCTTTTCTTTTTCTTATATTTTTGTGAGTAAAGACATTTAAGCAAATAGAGTTGGAGAAAGTGAAACACAGTTAAAAAAATAAAACCCCAAACAGTGTAGAATAAGAAAACGTAAACTAAACCCTGCAGATTTCTTACCTCTACACCATCTGTGCAGTATTGCTCTTAGGCCTTTTACATTGGTCATCCTGGGAACAAAGCTGAAGGCAGATTCCAGCAGTTTTTCCATTCACTATTCATTCAGAGGTTCATCAGCTCCATATGGATCCAGCCAACTGCTGTGTTAAATCAGAGCCTTTTCCCAGAATTGACATGGTAATGAAGTCATGGTATTGCTCACAGAAAAGGCCTCCATAGGTATTTTCCTCTCTAACAAATCCAGCCTTTTCACCCCATTCACTCCCTAAAATTATCTCATAACATTACAACATCTGTGAACTGGGTTTTTGCCTTTTAATGTCTAGCATGTTTTATTACATGACTATGCATTACATACTGGTTAACAAGACTCTTACACAACCAAGAAAATAAAATAAACTTGCACTCTTCTCTTCCCCTTTTAATTTATATCTGCTATATTTATTTTCCTCAAGATAGAGCTGTCCAAAGTAGTGATGTACAAGATGAACTTCAATTTTTTTTATTTCTGTCAGAAAATGGTTATAGAAATACACCAGAATGAAAAAATGTTTAACCACAAAATGGTAAATGTATCAATAAAAAGATTGCTAAAGACAATCTGTGTTAATGGCAATTATGGTCTAACAGTTTCCTTCAGTTCATCATAGGTATGAGCTTTGCTTTAACAGCATAGCATAAGAATAAATATGTTAAAGAATAAATACGAGAAAGTTTATTTCTGCAATATGCCATCTGCAACAAATATGTAGATACTGCCTTGGTATGACAGCACAAGGTAGCTTTATTGGAAATCTATGTCTTTCTTGTAGTAATAATGTACTTGAACACTATACTCGTATATGAACTATAAAATAAGTATCATTACAGATGTGCATGTATGTCCAAGTTTAGTCATATGCTGACTGAAGAGGAGAGTTTGTTACTTAGAGTTAGTGTAGGTTTTTGAGACAGTCTGTCAATATATGTTCTGTTTCGGGTCTGCATGTATCCTGACACTTTTTTTTATATGAGTTAATAGTGTGTCTTCATAGACTTTGGTATTTTGGATTGGAAAGCAGAAAGATATAGCACACGCAATCTCCCTTCTTCACCCCAGCATAACATCCATCCAACTCCACCACCCAGAGGGAAGCAGTATGGCTTACAAATGGACAGCTGCTCAGGATCAGAGTTACTGTGGGTTCATGAGGCAAGTGACTACAGACATTTCTTAGAGAACCTGTCTGTGGTATCCCTCTCAAATCCTGACAACTCTTCACAGTGCTGGTCCCAGCACTCAAGGCAGATGTAGAGTTACTGTGTGTACAGACAAGGACAACTAAAACAATTAAAGTTGTTCTTGTAGAACAGTTGCTCTAAGAAGGAACAAGTGGCTAAAAAAGATTAGGGCTCCAATTTGATGAGGAGGTAGCTGAGAGAGGGAATATAGGTAATGTTTCTAGAATCATGAAGGTGGTAGAAAAGCTGACAGCAGAACTCTTCTACAACTTTTGCAGTTCTAGAACAAGGGGTCACTTGATTAAATCGGTAGGAGATCGATTTAAAAGAGGTAAAAGTATCTCTTTACAAAGCACCTAGTGAACTGGAACCTGCTGATGCAGAAGGCTGAGGAAGGAAACTACAGCTGTAGCGTCATAAAAAAAATGAGATAATCTGATGGACCAAGAGTCCATAAGCAGATGCTGAAAGGGCTAAGCAGGGCTACACTAACATCCCTATCATAACTGCTCCGGGTGTGGGAGAGAAGTCAAGGGGAATGAACTGCAGAAAGTGGCCAGGCTAGTATGGCCTCCCTAAATAACATCTCCTGTTTCTGCTTTTGGAGACAGAACACATGGGCAGCTGAACACTGGCCTGACCCAACCAGTATCATTACCAAGTTCTTTTTACATCCTGTGAATGTCACTCAGCCACTACTCAGATCTTAGAGCTCAGTGTTGATTCTACTTAAACAATGATTGCAGGACTCTGCCAAAACTGGCATCAACCATAGATCTGCTGTTCAAAGTAAAGCTGTCTAAAGGCAGATGGAGCATAAGACTAAGTTGCAGAGAATCAGGAACTGCTTTGAAGCAGAAACTGAGAGATTTCTTATTCTCATCTGACACAAATATTTCATAGTGTCTCCAGTATCAGAAGACATACCTTATTAGTGACTGACAATTAATGATTGTCTTATGGGGGAGCTCCAACTGGATATGAGACAACACCCTGGAACCACATATAGTCACTGACAGCATCTGAACTGGATTAGTTCCTGGGAAAAAGTATTCTTGTCTGTGTCTAGTGCAGTAAGGTGCACCGTCATGATTCTTGAAATGTATGTTGCTCCTTTGGAAAATGAACAAAAAAAGCACTGATAGGACACATATGCTGCTCATGGGTGAATTACCTCATTATTAGTGGGACTAGCCAAACAAACATGTCTTTAATCCTGACATCTTTAAATCTGTCATGTTGAAGTATACGAAGGTTCAGGTCTGAGGTTCAATACTTTTAATTCTGGAGGGATAGACAGCTGTAAGGTACAGTGACAGCTCTACCAGCAAAGTTACTCAGAAACATTACCTAAGGTGCATCGAAGCCTGCCCTGGGATAAATGAAAACAGGCCTATGAAGAGTAAAGAAGCACTTGATGAACATGAACAACATCTCCTTAAAATACTTATGGAACTATGGGGGAAAACTCCTTCTGCTTATATAAAAATAGAAAGAAAGGCAAGAATAAGAAAACATCTGCAAAGAAACACTGCAA
Source organism: Calyptomena viridis (assembly GCA_013390005.1). Taxonomy (NCBI): domain Eukaryota; kingdom Metazoa; phylum Chordata; class Aves; order Passeriformes; family Eurylaimidae; genus Calyptomena; species Calyptomena viridis. The sequence continues at coordinate 214,564 of WEIV01020246.1, forward strand.
AGAAAAAGTATATGGAACTTCTGTAGTAGATTATGCAAACGAATACCCTTCACGCAATAAATTTGTTTTACCTATCCATGAAAACCAGCTGCTGAGTCAGAGTCAGCCCACTCCATTTGTCCACACTTTGTCTTTCAAGTTTACTAAAGTTTCTACCACCTAACGCAATGTTAACTGCTCAAGTGCAACAAGCACCATGCTACCTACAGGCCTCTCTGGTCCCTCTGAATTCAAACAGGATCCCATCCTGTGAAGTGATACTGAGCCTTGATGCAAAACGTGGAACTGAGAGCAAAGCCCAGGCAAGTTCCAAGTCCTGGTAAGTAAATCCCGCTGTGGCAGGCTTGCACACCAAAAGGATGGCTTCTTCCAAGGGTTTCTGCTGCCTTTTGGCACCAGGCAGTTATGAAGAGGAAATGTTATCAGTATCCTCGAGAAATCACACACGCCATCTCCCAGCACAGTATGTCTCCTTTCCAGGCAGCAGAGTTTCCGTTGGTTAAAGCCAAGCTGACCCGCATAGCAGAGAGCTGAGATGTTCACCGTCCCCTTGGAGAGCAGGGGGGAGCAGGGAGGAGGGGACACAAATCCTCGGTGCTGGTGAGGAAAATGCACTTGCTCTGAGTCTCCGAGGACAAATGCTAGAGTAGTTGGCCATTCCCTGTATCTGGGACACCTACTGACAACTGATCTCATCCTTTCTTGGAAAGAGCTTTTTAACTATTCAGTGCACTTTAGACCTCTTTATTCAGGAATAGCTGTTTAAATGCAGCCTGGGGCATGGATGTATGGCATTGTTTTGCAATTGCCTCCCCCATATTTGCGAAGGGATTGCTTATCTATTATCTAGCTACTATGCATCTCCCCTGCTTGTCTTCCTGGAGACTACTATGAAGAACAATGCAATCATGCTTGAAAGTCTTTTAACCCAGTATACAAACATTCACCTCTCTCAACAGCTCACACAATGTATTTACAAAATGACTACACTTAATATTCTGAGATTCCAATGTAGTATCTCCCTGTCTGGCCTTACCTATAAACCCGTGGAGATGTATGCCAAAGGTAACGCTGATGGAGAGAAAAGACTGCTGGTTTGAAACGGGACACCGGCACCTCAGTACTGTGTTCATTCCTTGGTCAGAGCTGCTTAGCCCTGCTCTCGATTGCTCTAATAGCCAGAAGGTAAGGAGGAACTAAAGAGAGAAATCTTTCTCTTCAGCCAAGGAGACCTATGCTTGCAGGTGAAAACCTGTATTCCTGCTCCTTCTTGCATTCCTGTAAGTAACACTGCTTCCCACTGCAACCTCTGTGTGTGTATGGGCTGTTTGATCTAGTGACATTACACGAGACAGAAAAAATTCCCTTTCTCTTCTCCCAGGAGTTAGACACATTTTGCTCCTCAATTACACTTATTAGAGTTGTAATGAATGAAAGCAAATGAAAGCATAATTTTAGTTGGAATAAGCACAGGAGTTTGTAAAGGAAGGCAGAATCCTTTACAGCCTTGCTCAATGCATCCCACCCTGGGTGATCTACTTCACATCTACTCAGGGATTTGATGCAGCAAGATAATCAGTTAATTCCAGTTTTATCAATGAGCTAGAAAAAATTCTGCAGTATGAAGAATAGCTTTGTTAGCTCCTCAGAGGAGAGGCTGCCTTAACCTAGAAGTTTGGTACCAACCCAGGGGCCCACTTTTGTGATGTCACAAAGAGGCCATCAAGCCTGGCAAAAACTGAGGACTATCATCAGCTCCTACTCTCTCATGTAGGATCCATAGAAACTGTGAGAAAGAGATTCTGAAATATCAGAAGGGACTTCATGTTCCTTGGAAAGATGTTGAAAGGATCTGGAGCGCAGGTAGTGTTCTCTTTTATGCTTCCAGTAGCAGACTGGGACTCAGGCAGAGTGAAACAAGTGGACAGAGTGAATGACTGGCTATGAGACTGGTGACAAGCTCAGACAAGGCTTTGGGTTTTAGGATTTTGGGTTTTATAAGCTGGACATGTTGATGGCAGATGGGGTGCACCTGACCAAGTGGGGAATGAATGTTTTGGAGAACAACCTGGTGGGACTTATTAGCAGGGCTTTAAACTAGATTTGGCAGGGGAAGGGGATGCCCACCTGAATGTCAGTAAGGAACCGGAAAACAGCAGAACTTTAGGAACAGCAGGGAAACACCAAAGGAACTAGAAAGGGCTCCTCTCAAAAGATGAAGAGGTTGACAGCCCAGCTGAAGTGCTTCTACACCAATGTACACAGCCTGGGTACATTGAGCCTAGTGAGTCCTT
>WEIV01020247.1:9382-46312 GCA_013390005.1 Calyptomena viridis
TCTAAATTCATCCTGAGTGTATCCTTCTAAAAACAATACTGTTAGCTCTTGAAAACACTTAGTTTCTGATCCCAGGATTGTTAATGATTTTAAATGGGAGTAATATAACCTCATATTAACAAAAAAGATAAATATTCTAAACTAAATATGTTGTTTGCTATCATAAAAAATTCCCTTTCCTTGCAGGCTGCCATTTTCATAGAAAAAATAGATAATACTTATTAGCTGGAGTTGTATACTCTTTAGAAAAGATAGGATATTTCTAATTTTTTGTTTCTAAAACTACTTTTTAAAATACTAACAAAAACAGGGACAGATCTAAATATCAATTATTTCATTGTCTGCANTTGATTAGAATTATGTTTGTGCCTCACATGTGAGATACAACACATAGATGGCATTTGGGTCAACTGTTGTTCATCCCAGGTTGTAGACATAGGAGTGGCAGGACGGTAAAAGGAGGTCATCTCCAGTACTCTACATCATTTTTCAGCCTGAAGATTACACCCCAGACTTGTTTTAAGAANTTTTCATAGAAAAAATAGATAATACTTATTAGCTGGAGTTGTATACTCTTTAGAAAAGATAGGATATTTCTAATTTTTTGTTTCTAAAACTACTTTTTAAAATACTAACAAAAACAGGGACAGATCTAAATATCAATTATTTCATTGTCTGCAGATGTCTTCCTCTAACTACCCAGAGCTTCCACTGAAATCACCAGGAATTACGTGCATATTTAGAGTTAGGTTGGAGCTTTTTATGAGGTGTCCAGTTGGCTTTTTTAACACAGCCTAGTAACATTCACCTTTTCATGCATTGCATTCCTTGCCTCAGAAGAACAAATAAGGTCTTACTGGCTTGTTCTATACCTTCTTTACCTTTTAAGTTTAGAACCTTACACCATGCAGCAGCTTTAGAAAGAACTGTTGATCTGTGTCAGTCTCAGAGCTGTTGACACTTGGGCTTGGTTTCTCTGCAGAAGCTCTGGCTCTTTCCTCCTCACCATCCATAGAGCCACACACAGAAGGATTTCCTGACCATGTGAGGATGTTATTTACAGGCCTTCCTCTGAAAGTTCAAGGAGGGGGTAGATGTTGTTGTCCCTGTGTGGCTGTTAACGCTGTGCAAGTTTTCTAGAGGTGGCAAGCACTCTTATTCCCTTTCAGGGAATATATAGAGAAATATTTGCATGCAATGATTGCTTCTGAGAAAAGATCTGTATGAGGAAAAGGCTTGGACAAGTGTCATGATGATTATGGGAAAACATGTATTCCAAGGTCAACTGATAGTAAGGTTAATGTTTTCATGAGAGCTTGATTCCCTCTCTGAGAACATTAAAGCATCTACACTAGTGCTTGAATATTAGTTCCCATTTGATTTATTCTCCCTCTTCACAAATGGATTATAAATTGCAATAAGCGTTTTAGAAGGCCTTTTTTGTAAGTCCATTTTTATCTCTTTTATAAGGTCTCTTCCTGAATAGTTAGCAGCCATGAGTGATTTATGGAGTAGCAAAAGGGATGTGACATAAGAAGAGGTCTCCTAAATACTGTATTTTACATTCTCAGGCAGGAGAGGGTCAAAACCTTTTAAAGCAATACATCTCCATTCCACACCCAGTGCTCTGTTGTGGTGTATCTTCATTGCACCAATGGGAGTTCGTCTTCAATTTTAAATATCAGTCCTCTTCCAAGGAGACTCCAGCAGAAGGTATTGCCACTACTAGGAAACAACACTGCTACTGACTGGACAGAAAGAACTAAATCATATCTCTGTAAATTGGATGTTTCCTTCTGTCCTGGAGAATCAGTGTGCTCAGTGATTGACAGCCACTGTGCCTGTAAACCGATGTCCATTCCCTGAAGCTGAGAACATTCACTTTGTATCATGCAGAACACAGTTAAACCTATTGGACTATTAAAATTATATGTCAGTGCCACAACTCCAACAGCAGATGCACAGTACATGCATTAGTCCACACTCCCTTAACCACTGCTGAAATCGGGGTCTGTGAAACAGATGCCTGGAAGTGGATTTGGACTCACAGAGAAAGTGTTTCCTCTATGAGGCCTCTCTGGACACAGTGTGCAAGGAGTTAACAAGGGAGCTACTTTGAAAATAGAGGCAGAAGGTCATTGTCAGCAACAGCAGAGACTCCTACAGCCTGCCATGGAGAGCTTTTCACCCGTCATTTCCCACCCAGGGGATTGTAAACATTGGCTCGCAGCCATGGAGTCCTACAGAACTTCTCTTTACTTTCAGCATATACATTTATACGTCTTAATGGAAACTGAAGCATGGCAAGTTATTCCTGTGAGTCCAGAAGGAGAGAGGGAGCTTCTGTTCAAGTTGAAGAGATCGGGAAAGAGCCATTACTCACACTGGAATTTGAAAACATAGAGATACACTTGTTTAGTGGTGCTTCACATGTAACATAGCTGCCGTTCTCAGGCAAACTTTCTCAACTCACAGGAATGTGTAGAATGCTGTCAGTTAATCAGAATCCAGAAGAGGTCTTTTATCTGCTATTTGTTAGTAACTAGCAATTTTGTTCTTATCTCATTGTCCTTTAGCCTGATGCAGTGCCCTCAGACTAGAGAACTTGTAACATGAAAGCACTCATTACCTTGAACATTCCTGTTTGTATTGTCTTAAGCTATTATCTGTTTAGCTTAAACAAGATGCTTTGTATCAATTTTGAGAGAGTTGAGTCATCTGTAGAAATCTATTCTAAAACATAATTTTCACAAAGAAAACGTTTTATATTTCTACAAGTCTGTAACCACTCTGGAGTAGAGTCTTCAGTGATCTAGACTAATTCAGATCTTTTTCATCCAGGTAATACAATATGTTATCTGCAAATAATTTCCTTTGGAATGTGTCTTCTTGAAAATGACATAAATTAATCATTCAAACTTTAAAGTTAAAATTGGCAAATAAAGCATAGTTAAGTCTAGTACTGGATTAACTGTAACACTCTGGTTTTCTGCTAAATCTTCAGATATTTAATATCAGTCTAGGAAATCCTGTAACATTTGTAAATGGAGGAAATTTTGTTTTGGGTTCTTTAATAAGCTTGGGCTTCACTTTGTGCTGAGTCTCCTAAGTTTTGGCTAGTGAGTATATCAAGTAGCAAGGGAGGAGATGTTGTTTCTTTCTCCACAGACTAAAACAGAGTGTTGTCTTTTAGAATTTGTATGAGTCCCATCCATTAGAGTCAGAGAGATGGAATACAATCTGTTTAGATACAAAGTAGAATCCAGCCTGGTTAATGTAATTAATGCTTGCTTTTATTTTTATCCAGTGATGGTCTAATGTAAAATGCATACACATTCCAAAGCAGTCCAGAAACTCGGCTCCTTGCCCCTTCCAGCTGATTGTTCTTAAGCACTCAACTGCTTTCAGACACAGTCTTGCCCCATGACTCATATACTCCTGGCAGAATAGTGACTTGGCTTCAGCAAAGGCAAGGAAAGAGCTGTCACCCAAAAAAACCCTAGCCTAGTGGTCAAAGAATTTGTTTGGATGTAGGAGGTGCCAATTAAATCCCCTTAGGCTGAGTTTCCATTTTGAGATTAACCAATAACATCTGCACAAGACTTTAATGTGGATGCAAACACATACTGATTCTACCACCACTTGTAGTTACAGGCTTCACCAGGTAGGACTCCATATGGACTTCTGTTGAGAACATCTGTATATCTAGGATATCTGTCTGCCCCAAAATGCATCACACACAGTAGTGCTTCAGTTGAAACCAAGGCTTGTTTCTGCAGCACAGGCTTTTCTGATGTGTGTGATGGTCTACGCTTAAGACCCACAAACACTTTCAGACTAAGAAAAAGAATTTGATGACTAAAAATGACTAGAAAGATCATAGCCTTGGAAAGTGAGTGGATTGTGCCCTACATTTTATTGATTTTAAGCTAACAAAACTACTTAAATGTGAGATTCAGACAGCCTGAAAGACCCCACTTGATCATCTACAGCAGGTCCTTGTCCTGCTCATACTTACTTCAAGACTTAGATCATTTCTAATGATCTGTGATGTGTTTAAGTACATATAATGCATACACCTACCCATATATTGCATCTGTATATAGAAAGTTCTTCTTTATTTTTTGGAGATGAGTGTATTTCCAAACCTCTTTTCTCGTTTATTTTTAGAAAGAAAGACGTTTCATGAGGGTTTTGTTTCCCAAATGTCATTTCAAGGAGTCCTTGAAAGGCATTTCATAGGAATTTCATCTCTATGGTATCATTTACAATCTTACTTCACTTTAAAGCCATACATTTATGTAAGGCCATAGTAAAATCTACTGTATTCAATTTCAAATGTAGAACAAATTCACAGTGTTTAGAGTTGCCCAAATTCTTTATGCCATAGGAGAAGAAAGATCCAGCTTTGTGTCTGTTATCGTGATGATCATCTGACTGAAGTCTGCAGTTTATGAAGCAGTGAGGGCTGGTACATCCCAAGTGAAGCTTCTGCTGCAGAGAAGCTGCCTTGTTTGCAACCCTGTGTTCCCTTTGGCTTTTGCTGTAATACAGAAGTTTAAAATGTAAGCTATTGCTTCACATGAGCATCACTGACTGATGTTGCTCCACCAGCCCTTTTATATACTCTACCAGGCTATCGGTGAAATTGGTACTGTGCCTCCAGGGCTCTACTCAAGCCTTTGTAGGGTCTGTATCATTAGGAACACAAGTTTCCACTTCCTACAAGGTCATCATGGTCACAGTCTGCCTTGGCAAAGGAAAGCTATGTGGCTGCGTAACACTGTATGAGGTGTTGTGGGACTTCCACAATACCACCGTGCTGCTGGGGAAAGGTTACAGCTCCTAGTGCCAGTAGATGGGTAGATGGATGCTTCCCCTAGGAGTTGATGAGACATACAAGTGAAGAAAGCTCTAAATTAGAACAGGAATTTTTAACAACTCTAGCTACAATATATCTGAAATAGAGATCTGAAATGTCTTGTATGTATCAGTTTTATAAATTATGCAGGCAAATATGTTAATTTTAGATGTGCTGGAGACTGTTCTCATCCAAATCAGCCTTTCAGTATAAAAGATATTTAAAGAAATATTTTCAGATTAATCAGAATTGAGCCTATTTTATCTTCATTACTGATCTGGGTAAAGATCTGGCAAGCTTTTACTCAGTAACCAATCCACTCATGCACACATGTCCTCTGCTTACTCTGTCATACGCACACAAGGTACATTTCTTATTTACATGCCCTGATGACTGTTTGTATCCTTACTTTCCTGTTCAGCTCTTGCCATTAACTCAAGACACATAAGTCTCATCCCCAACTGAATGAAAACAGTATCTTGTACAAGTTGTTTGCACCAAGTTTCCGCTTTTTAGGGTCCTGAGACGAAACTTTGGTTTAATCATAGTAGTCTATAACAATTCGGGATCCTAACAAATTCTGTGTTAAACTCTGACCTAGTGGTTACATTTACCTCAAAATGGTACAGAGTGTTTCTTTTTGAGAGTGATTCATTTGTTCAGGTCAATTTTGATGGCTGTGTTTCGTTAAAAATTTTTTAATTCCACCTTCTTTCTTGTCTAGAAGCAGCTGTAGAGTCCATAGCCTCTCACTTAGAAAACTGGCAGTATTTAGTCCATTCTTTGAGGTTTCTTTATGTATCTCCTTTTGTTAAAAATGGTTTCACACAGAAGAGGGCCCAAGTTCCATGGGAGAGAGGTCTGTGGTGGCCTTCATGGTTTTCCTTCATTTAGACTTTTTCTGTTCATAACTGAAGTCCAACACAGCAGCTCAGGAAGTGGGGAGATTTTTTTCTATTGCCCAGACTCTGGTTTTCTAGTAGCAATGGAAAGCTGGTCTTCATTATCAAGTCAAACCATAAATTATAAGGCTCAGATTCTCTAGTCTGATGAACTTGGGAAAACACCAGGCAGTCACAAGGGCAGCTTTGAGGGATCTTAGCATGGAGCCAACCCTGGTTTGGTCCTTGGCACAAGTTAGGGCTACATGTTCTCCTGCTCCCAGGACAGAGCATAAATGATGTGAGAGATTGTAGGAGAGATGGATGCCTACCCAGCGGGAATATATGTAGGGTGCTAGATGAGTTGATTTTGTGGTTACCTAGAGATGTAGAGTAGAGCAAAGCAACTGGAATAAAGGCCAAGGTCTGGTACTAGAAAATAGGACTGTTCCCTCAGCTAGCTAATGCCTACAGGTGACTGAGCAAGTGGAAATAAGCTGGATTGATGCAGCCAGACCCAGAATAAGGTGTGTATTCCAAGGCACAGTCTCAGGCTGCCACCTTTTTAATACTTTAGTTTCTTTTGGTATTGTGGAAAGAAATTTTTTCTTTCTCAGACAGTAGATGTTTGACTTGATCAGCCTAAGAAGCCAGTGGTGTTTATTTCTTTCTGCCTTTGTGGGATTTTTTAGCCCTGAGATAGATTATTAGAATTTGTTGTTTCAATCTACAAATTTTATTTCATTATTGAGTATTGAAGCATGATTGAAGAATGGCTACTTTTGTTTAAATTCTGTTGTTCTCAATGTTGTATCTTTATATGTAAATACATTGCAGTATGAGCACAAGCCTCATTGCATGCACAGCTGACCACTCTGTAAAGAATTGAGCTGTCCCATATTCTGTAGCAGGCTGCTCTGCAGCTCAGAGAATACAGCATCATGGTTTTGATTTCAATACACAACAAGACCTGGCGTAGGTCTTTCACTTTTGTGGGGTCTGGATCAGGTAGGGTAGTGTTGCTGATACTGTATTTGCTTCTTTCTTTTTGTTTAAAGATCAAGCACTTTTCACCTGAAGTCTCAGGTAGTCTTTCAGAAGTGTTCTCTGTATTGTGTCAGTAGAGAATTCTGTGAAATACTCTGTTAATGGAAATACATTTCCTTGTATTAATTTTGAGGTAAGGTCTGAATCACTAGTGGTTGAAATATTACCTCATCTTAAGAGCCACTTTTCCTTTCTAGTAGCTGTTTCACCGAGATGCTTAGTGCACAGAGACTTTTAAGGTAAAAACCATTGAATATAGGTAAAGTATCTTCTGCTACACACATGATGTGCAAACACATGCACATACACATTCACACCTCCTGAAAACGGATGTACCTAGAAATGTTCTTCAGCAACGCCATCACACTGGGTGATGTGGTTCTTCCTAGAAATGAAAAAAGGAACACTTTTGGTTAGTTTTGTGTGTATAGAACATCAAAGAAATGAATGGCTTCTTTATTTGACATGTTATCTTACAGTAGATGCTAACCATGTTTCCTTCAAAGCACAAATGTTTTAGCATCAAAAAGAGATCACATTTTAAAACAGCAACTTGATAGTGGGTGGTACATGTGATCAGGATTTGTGTATCTATAAATAAATAATTTTTTGCTTGATGATTTAACTAATGAAATAGTGACAATATTCATACCACTTTTTATGAAGCAGTTCATCAGGCTTGTGCTTAAAATGGAAACAAATGTAAATAAAGAGATAAAATTGGTATTACTGTGTGCACTCCATGAAACACATAGCACTTGAAAGGATTTAAAGGTATGTTAAACCTTTTGTCAAGAAGTAAAGTGCTTTCTAAAAGCCACCAGGGTAGTTTGGTATACTTTTACTTTAAAAGGGAAACTATTTTAATGTTTCTATAAACAGACAAACTATTAATCATCTTTCTCTAAGAAAGAAACATTCTTTCCAGCCATACCTGTCTCTGTGATGGTACTGAAAACAGTTACATAATAATGGAAGAACCACTACTCAAAAAGAGATTAAACAAATAAAATTTGTGGATACTATATGCGGATACTATCCTTGAAAACTAAAGCACAGTGTATAATATAGTGATTATTACCTTCACCATCACAGTTGGGAATAATAATAGATCTTCAGAGATAGATTAAGGAGAGTCCTAGGCTTGCTTTATAAACACAGAATGCTCAGTGAATGCTTTAAGGATAGTGATAGGAAAACACAGTAAGACAGTAAGACCCCAGCAAGTAAAGCAAACATCTTTTCCACACCAGAGATAAAAAACATGTTGTAGTCCTTGTACAAAGGCTAAAAAGCCCATGCTAAAATCACCTATCGTGGTCTCATTGCACCTTTGGGACAGGTAGGTTTTGAAAGCGTTCTCTGCGTGTACTGGAAGTTGTGCATGGTACTGCAGGGTGCAATGAGGCATCATCTCTCCTCCCTTCCTCACCTCTTGTCTCCTTGCTCCCCCCCCTCACACCCCACACTACCCTCTCCCATATCTCCTGGGACTCACACAAAAACACACACACAGCAAGTTTCCGTACGTGGCCCAGGTGTGCTCCAGTCCAAAGGTTTTTGAAGTGTTCCTGGGGGGCATGGAAGTGGAAGGGGAGATGGCTATCATCACTGGAGCAGAGCAGCTGGGGGGATGATTTGTTGTGCAAGAGGACTGGAGAGCGGGGCCACCTTGGGCCCCTCACAGCAGCACACAAGGCAGGTGTCAGGGCCTGTGATCTTGCAGAAATGCCATCATTTGATAACTTAGTATCACTGACCCTCTGGATTGCCACTTCTGCCCTGCTCAATCTTGGTTGTCAGTCACTATTCCAAACTTCAGGTAATTAAACATTGTTAAACAAATTCTTTCTTTTCTTAAGCAGTTTTTAATATTACATTGACTTAATTTTAAGCAATGTTACACTGTCAGACCAGTGAGCCAATTTAGTGTATTCGTTTAAGAAATTACATTTCTTCTTTTCAGACTCTGTGTAGTCTTTTCAACAATATGTTTCTATCAAGCGAGTAGGAGGTGAAATAGGAGGAGAGAGCCTCTCTGCAATGAGGATTGAAGCCAGGCTTCAGTCAATATGCCATCTGTAGTTCTATCCTCTCCAGTTAATCTGTGGTGAATGTGTCAAGCTTAGTCATACAACTGAGAAGAAATTTTTTACAAAGCTTGAAGAAAGTTGTTTTACAGTCCCAGATGTGAAGAAGAAGCCATGCAGTAGCTCCATAGTAGATCCATAGTGAAGCTGGAAAGATTCCACTTCGAGTCCTCCTGAAGAGTTTGAAGCAAAAAATTTTTTGTGAAGTCAAGAGACCATGAAGTGACACTAAAGAGCTAGATTCCATATGCTACACCATACATTCTACAGCTATATTCCCTCATTTTTACTCAAAAAGAAAGGGCAAAATAAATTAAAAATAGTCAAAAAGATGTTCCAAAGATCATGCGAAAGCCTCGTTAGGGAAAACAGAACAAAAAGCTTGAGTTTAAGAGCCATGGTAAGGAATATTAAAAAAGTAATTTACAAATAATCTTTCATGAGATTTAAATGCTGTAAGTAACAAAATCAGCACCAAAAAGAGCACAGAAGAAACCACAATCACAAAAGCAAAATATTTGGAAGAAGAATTTTCTTTGGATTCAAGGACTTGTTATATGAATTTAAGCATCCTGATAATGTCTTTTGTGTCATGATTTCTGTGAAAGTTGGTGTTTTAAGAGGTTTTATAGTCCTCTTCAGAGCCCCTTCAGAACTAATTAGAATAGAATTAATCTCATCCAGCTTTGGATATTTAAAAGGAAGGTGTCTACATGTGGGCCAGTCAGATTCTTCTCATGGATAGTAAGCATGTGTTCATCCTAGTTTGGCTACATGCTTAGGATGAAGTCAGACCAGTTGCTGTGTGAGATGAGTGGGTCATGCCTCCCGTACTCCAGTGCTCTCCTGGAGCCCCCTCTGAGTCAGAGGAGATGAGGGAAGCATAGCAAAATGCCTTCTCTCTGGAGTGAAAGGAAGACCCGGGGCCACAGTGTGACTCACTGGCTAGTAGATTAAAGAGTGCCAGAAAACATTCGTGGGTACTGGAGCTCAATTGTCTATACTGTTAAATTATTAGAATGGTTCCTGGCATGAATTATTCCAACCAGACCTTCCCCAGACAGTTCCTAGGCACAGGCAGTTAAGCATGAACCAAAGACATTCCCAATAAGCAGTTTGCATGCGGTCACCTTTTTTGGGAGGCTGAGAATTTAATAATATGGACATAGACCACTCTGTACTTGTTGGTCTCGGTGCCAAAGGAACATTTCCTGTCCCATTTAATTTCCTAGCACAGTCATAGCTGCTGTTTTACAGTCTGATCCCTGCTTTGTTCCTGTAGCTGTGCAACTGGGCATTGGTCTGTACTTAAAGTCTGTGGCAAACTGAAATGTAGTCTTTTTTGTCCATGTTACTCAACCCCATCCCTAAACTACTGTTTGTCTTTGTCTTTTTTTAATTGAATACTATTCAGACAGCAACTATATTTGGAGAGGGTTGTGTATTGTGCAGATCCATTTAAATTAAGCCGTTATCCAAAAATGAAAATCTGCTCTGTAAAGTAAATGGAAATTAAATGAGACTGACACAATGCCTAGTTCTTGTGTTCACATTGCTAGTGAGCAGACACTTACCACTAATTTGATTTTTCATCAGAAACAGGTACCGTGAAGTGTAGGATTGAAACTCCTGGGGCTAAATGTTGCCAGATTAGCAACATCTGTCAGGTATAATAAGGCAGAAAGCTTTATTTCAAAATGAAGTTCTCTTTCTTCTTATGACTCTAAATGCAGCTCTCCCCTTGCTTCTCATTGTGCACATTTCCTTCTTTAGGGGTCAGACACAGCCTCAGTAGGCTTTTGCAGATGTTCTTTTCCTTTCTAATGTCTCTCAGACATTTCATTTCTTTTCATCATGAAGTGCTGTCTAAATCTATTGACATTTAAATTGTTAGAAGTAGTGATCTCTGCAGCTACTGGTACTATTCTTACCTGATACCATCTCATCTTATCTGGGTGGTGGAAACATAAAATGTGCACTGGAAAAGGAACATAGTTAGCTCTTTAGGTACGTACTTACTTCAGTGTATGAATTATTCTCAATCTTTTCTGTGTAGCTCAATCTATTAAATACAAATGTTACAGGGCATCCTTAGGACAGGTAGACTGGGTTGAGAAGCTAAAGGGAGAAAAGTTAATTTTTCCCAGGGGCATTTGGAGGCAGTTGGAAGAAGAGAGCACAGAGTGTAACATTTGAGGGAGCAGATGGAGGATGTGAAGGAAGGCAGAGCACATGGGACCCAGGAGGAAATTAGGCATGTTTGGTGATGCTGTCAGGGGCCACTGGCAGGAAGACAGAGGCAGACAGGGGAGAGGAGGAGAGGAGCCAAGAGGTCGTGGGACAGCTGGGAGGAACCTTGCGGGTTTAGGAGAAGCTAAAGAGACCAGGCAGGGTGAGGAGAAGCAAGGAGGAAGCAAAGGAGAGAAGCTTCTTAGATGAGAGGAATAAAATGCAACATGGTCACTAAGGTCTACAACCTCCAAAGCATTTAGAAGTCTTGCACCAAATTTAGGATTTCCATCAGTACATGAACATAAACCCCTTTTTCTACAGAAAAATCACAGTGTGCCGCATTTCATGTGTGTGAGATTTTCAGGAGAGACAGAATTTAAGTGAGTTGTACTGATGCACGTGCTTGCTGTTTTCTTCCTAAAAATGGAACTTTGTCAAGCAGCTCTCTGTCAAGTGTGCTATCACTCAGGGAGACCAAGGTCTCCCTGGTAGTGTGGCTTACCTAAGTAAAGCATTTTTTTCACTCAGAACTGTGCTAGAGAGGAAGTGATGATTTGGTTGTTCAGCCTCACAATATCCTGTGTTCGTTCTCTACAAATGTTAATGGAATGTCCACAAATATTTTCTTGGTTTCTATGGTAAGAGAGCGTGAAATTGTGTCAAAACCACTATATCATGTGCATCATCCTGTGCTTTTCAGAAGAGTCTGACCACAAGAGGAGTCATCTGTGGCGTTACTTGTGTGCAAATTGACATTTAGTACATTTTGATCCCTTTCAGGTTCACATTTTGAAACACAGACTTGCATGTTACAAACCATAAAGGTTAGTTCATCACTTCTATAATGACACATTAATGAGAGTATATCAAAACAGCTCAATACAGATTACTTCCTCTCTGACTACAACACACTTAGGCATTAACTGAAGTTTAAGTCTTTGGAAATCTTTAAAAAGGTTTAAGTTTCCAAATTACTCGAGTAAAATCTCCCAGTCCCCTGTGTATGCATGCATGGAGCATAGCAGGGTGGAAATGCCTGGAGAACTGTGCCAGTAAGGGGTCACATGGGAGAAGCAGCCAACGTGCTGCACGCTTCTGCAGCCATCTGAAAACAGCACTGTTCCTCTGAGCAAGCACAGGGACTGGGCACGAGCTGTGATACTCCTCTCAGGAAAGGAGCGGTTGTCCTGTGGCACGTTTCCCTGGAAAGAATTTCAGTTTTGGGCATACATTGTCAGCAATATTCAAATGGTCTCATAACCACGCATCCCCCAGTTCTTTGCTGATCAGAGCCCTAATGTTGCAGGGCTTGTGGGATTGAGGAAAATAAATCACCCTTACACTCCATGTGAGAAGAGCCATGTGGATCTCAATCAGGAATCATGAGGTTTGGTGGTATTCCCACAGATCAGAGATCACACAGCTCTTCCTCCTGACAGTGCACCCAACCATTAACAAACAGTAATGGGTTGAAGTAATTATATCTTATTTCTCAAAGCAATATTTCTTCAATAAGCTTTTCCACAAATGTACTGAGAGAATAAAAGTGTAGTTCAGTTTGAGAGGTATATCTGCATTAGGAAAAATAATGTTTTAGAAGGACTAACCCCTGTAGGGCAGCTACAGAGAGAATCCCTGACCTTCAGTTACATTTGTCTTCCTTCCCTGGAGTAAATCTATGAAGAAAATTCTCTCTTTTTTAACAGAGAGAAGCATTTTGGAAAAGCATCACTGCTATGGTAGCAAATCAGGAATGAGACAAGTGGAGCTAAATTCCACACAAGAATTTGTTTTTGTGGACAGATATCTGGAAGTGTACCTTGCCAGTGCAGTACTTTGCACTGTGTTATTAAACTGGTTCAAAGACAGATTTTATGAATAAAGATCAAAGTGTTTGAAAGAACGGTTAGCAAATATGACCACTTGTGCAAATATCCGTGAACCTCCCTTCAATAGCCATTCACTGGTTCCAAAGGCTGTCAGGGCATGTAATGATTATAATAAATGTTGTATTTGCTTTTGTTTCAGCTGGCTTTGACCAGCAAATTCGGCTGATTACTTCCATTGTTATTTTTCCTTAGAAGACAATTATATTGTTATCATAAAAAAACCACTATTCTTACACATTTCTTTGTGTTGGTCTTGAAATTCAGAACTCACTATCCTAGTTAATATAATTTTAAAAGTTATTTTCATTCTTATCTTTTTCTTTGTTTCTATCCTTGTTTCTTTTCAGTGTTTCTGCTTTATTTCATGCTCCTCCTGAATACTGCATTTCCAACCTTTGTGTTTGTTGAAGAAACAACCCAATAATTGTTGAGACCCTCCTAGCCCCTAGATTAATAGTCAAAGATTTAAATTGTAACACTAAGAAAATATTGGTACTTAGCTGATGGTCATGTGTTGTTATGGCTGGATTATAACTACATTCAGGAGCAGAATACTCCTCTGGCTATGAGATTATATCTAGCAAGATAATAGCTCACACAGGACTCTGCAGAAGCTCCTCATGTTCTTCTGCAAATGCAGTGAAGATACAGTCAGCTTCATCTGTGTTTGGTCTACTTATGGGAAACGAAAAGATAAATATAAACTGTCCCGTCTCTGTTGTGGGTCCAGTGTGCAGGACTCATCAAAGTACATCAGTGGAGCAGTGCCACTAGGTCTCTACAACATGTTGTGACATAACCACCATGACAAGAGCAGGCTAAAAGCAGTCACTTTACGTGGCACATATCCATGGGAAAAAGTGTATAATTTGAAAATAAATTCTGAGAGAAGTTAGTACTGGTCTAATCAGGAGCACGTGGGCAGAGACAGTCACACAGCTGTAAAGATCAGGAATCTGCCAGGAATCCCTGTGCTGTGTTACTTATTTGAAAACTGACAGTTTAGGGTTCCTCTGTGTGCAAGGAAACCACAGTAGACAGTACTGATGCCTTTGGTAAGAGACAGCTTTGGGGAGGATTTGACTTAATTTGTGTGCAACTGATAAAAAAATAAGTTATAATTTCTTCAGTTTCTTCAGAGAGAACTTTTGAGACAGATCAGACATGTTTACCCTGATTTGCCCATGCACTTGAGTTGACCCTATTTCTTTTACAGAAAATAGTACATAAACAATAAAGGGCTGAGAACAGACATGTGCTGCAGGTTCTGATTTGTCCTGTGGGTAAGCCCACAGTATTCCCTAGCTTTTTTTTTTCTAGTTTGGCTCTGGTGACTACATTTAAAGGATCCACAGAAGTTGTTTAAGAAAACAAGGCCTTGTTCAATAGACTAACGTTTGCTGTATGCTAAATGTCCACTGGAAAGTGTTTGAGGTCTAAGCTACAAAAGCTTCAAAGAGTTTCTGGTAATGTGCTGTGGTATTGTGATGTCACACCGATGCTGTTGTCTGATATTGTAGTTTTCTTATACCCTGAACTGCACTGTTTGTAACAAGAAGTGGTCTCACTTCCTGAGCTGTCATCACTGCAGCTGTCCTTACTGAGATTTTCCATACAGGACCCTTTTCTATGTGATGGCCAAACCAATTTGTCCTAGTATGTGATTTTTTACAATATGGATTACACTAGATGGAAGATGTACATAAAACACTTACAGGGTTGTAATTCTGCAGCTAAGCATGATCTCTTTTCTGTTCCTTTTTGTTTTACAGGTTGTTACTTTGTGGTATAGAGCTCCCGAAGTCTTGCTTCAGTCCAGTTATGCAACAGCAGTTGATCTTTGGAGTGTTGGCTGTATATTTGCAGAAATGTTCCGTCGAAAGTAAGAAACACACTTTTGCTTTCTTCATGCTTGTCATTTGAAAAAACATGCAGTAATGGCTGTTACACCAAGTCACATTTATAGTGGAAAGGATAGGATGTGTTATTTGCAGCACAAAATATAAATGCCCGTTGCGAATTCATACTTGTTGCCATCTTGGAGTCTCTTTTGATGGGAGTCTGCCTCAGCTTCTGGTAAAGCCTGTATGAGCATTGTTTTATTCCTGTTGCACCTGAATCTAAATGTACATAAAAGTGGCCAAGATAGGCTGTTGATCAATTTGAATAAATGGGTTGTGGAAAAGATTTACCCTGAGTAAGACAGGGCACTGTGATCAGCATAGTCTTCTTCCTCTGTAGTTTGTGCATTGGAGCATCAGGTGTTTGCTTGTAGTTCAATCTTGGCATATTTGAGATCTAAGAAGTCACTGTAAAGTTTTTCTGGAGGTAGGAAACAGAGGTAGGATTTTTTAAGAACAAGGTATGTAGCCTGAGGGTAGGTTAACAAGAGACGTTAAATGTAGTGGAAAAAAAGAAAGAGATAGATGGGCTTTTTTTAGCTGATTTTATGAAATTAGAACTATCTTGCTACAAAATACTACATCTGGATACAGATGAACTGTGAATGCAAGAGGAACTCTTATGTACTGGTCTTTCCCCATGGAAGGACACAAATATGGAGGTGGTACTATGTAGAGTGTGGGGAGAAACAAACCTGCAAGAATTTTAACAAGGTAAATCAGTCTTGCTGTTAACCCAGTTACATACATTTTGATTGAGCTTATGACAAAAAGTGCATGTTGTCATCACCTGGGTGATCTCATTGTAGAAATTGTATAGCATTTTGTAACACCCACCGTGAAGTCAAAGAATATAGAGAAAGAAAATGTGAAAGAAAAATATACACCATATGGCCTAAACCCCCAACTCAGTACAATTTACAAGGACAAGTAATACTGCAAGGGCCTCAAGAAACAACTATTTAATTTATACAATGTGAAGTTCAAAACACTAATTGAAGTCTTTCAAAATAACTTTGGGATTTTACTAGTTATTAATGTTACATGGAAAACTCATTTTTCATGGGCTTCTTGCCTGGTCAGATGGCCTGGGTAGAGTTATTATACTCCACCCTCTCTGACTCAGAAATGAGGTCAGAAAATGAGAGAAAAAAAGAACATGAATTTTAGGAATATCAATTAAACCCTCCATTGCAAACTTAAAGATTCAGTCTTAGCCCATATATTGATAGATTCACAGTAGCTTCAAGCTGCTGAT
This sequence comes from Calyptomena viridis, assembly GCA_013390005.1. Classification (NCBI taxonomy): domain Eukaryota; kingdom Metazoa; phylum Chordata; class Aves; order Passeriformes; family Eurylaimidae; genus Calyptomena; species Calyptomena viridis. Next base: position 25,542 of record WEIV01020247.1, read on the forward strand.
AGTTTTCCTGATTCAAATAGCAGAGTCAACAACTTTATTTTTAGCATTTGCAGTAAGAGTTATACAGGACAAACAAACGAATGCAGAACTTTATTACAGAGTCAAAACTCTTTTTTTTCTTTTATTTTGAAGTATTTTGACAGATAAGAAGTATTGCCATACACAGGCATCACCAGTTTATTTTAGATTTTCCTCTTAGTGATGTATGAGCCTCATTGACTCTCCAAATCCAACACAGTAGATTAAATTAGAGGCAGTTAAACTTTCTACTTGTATACAAATGTAAATATTACATTAATATTACAAAATCAGAGATTTTTTTTTTAATGGAAATAAGATCTAATTTGAACCAGAGTTTCATAAAACTAGGACTGCTGTTTTTCTCGCCAAAAGTAGGGTCAGTCTGACATTCTCAATCTTAAATTTGGGAGACTGTCAAAAACTGTAAGAGGTCAGGAATCTGCCAAGTCTGTATGTACTATGTTGTTTCATTGCAAACAGTATGACTTTCACATACTTCAGTGTACAAACATGATTTGGAAAACTATTCTCAAGGCTCTTTGCCTTAAAGCTTCAGCGAACAGCACTGACTGTTGTGATGGGTTAATGTTGCAATACTCTCTGCATGATATATGTTGTCTTTTGGACTCTCCTGATGGGTTGCAAAAGAAAGCCCATGTTACTGTGACCTTGGTAGCAGTAAACTGTAAAATTTAGCAAACTAGGTGGACTATATCCAGAAGGTTGAATAAATGCAATAGCAATTTTGCTGAGAAATGGTAGTGCCCTTGGGTAATTACTACTGGTGTATTTCCACTGGTATTGATAGGATAAGAGTATGAGAATGCAGTGAAAGCTTGCTTGGTAGACATGGGTTTGATATTAAGACAACCTTTTCTTTTTACTGTTTCACTGGGTACTTGTTGCCTTCTTTCCCTACTCTCCTTTGCTTTCTCTTTGAAGGATCTTAAAGCTCTATTATTTTTAAGAAACATACTGAAACTCCTCTGGGCTTTTTTATATCCCAGAGACTTCACTGGAATGAGTTTCAAAATAAAACACTACACAGCATCACAAAACATATCAGAATCCTGTTTATGTCAAGGAGACATTTAACAGTCTGAGTTTGGTTGAATATAGTTTTGTAGGCTGTTACAAACAGTGAGGGTGCTTCAGGTTTGGACAAGTGAAGGAGAGAAGTGAGTTTTTTATGAATGGTCCAGTCCCTATGTTATAGATTGCTGTGTCTCTTAAGTGGAAGACACTTCATTTAATTTGAATCTCCCTTAATCAGAAACCATTTAAGACAAATGCAAACAAAGTATTCGTTTAAGAGGTAGATCCGAAATACACAGAAGTGTATAAAGGACTTAGACACAAAAATTAAATAAATATATCTCTGTTTAAACACATCTAGAATAAATGTGAGCATTTCTTTCATCTTTGCTGATTCAGCTAAACAAATGACACTTCTCAGCTCTGTTCCTCCTGTAATCTGAGGCTTGTATAAAGTCACAGCTGTTTTAAAAATGCACATTTTAATTTCGGTGCAGTTTTATAGGCTTTGCAAAGATGAATGCATAAAGGTTTTATCCTGAAACCCCTCAGACAGATTCCCAAGGATCCTATTCTACTTACAGATCAGCAATAAATTGCTTGCTAGTCAAGTGTATGTGTATGGTACACAGAAATTATTCTGGTTTGTGTGTCTTTTTCTGTCCATGTGAACTGCTGATGAAAGCGCCCCCAAATAAAGCATTACTTGAAAACTTCCCTTATATGGTAGTTTCAGTTTTTAAATTTCCTGTCTAATTAAGCAGGTTGCAGTGTCTTCTAGACACATTTGGATGGACTGTCATTATCTAATGAAAGTGTAGGTGTATTTGTCATAGTAACTGGGTGTTTTGTGATTTAAAAGCTATGGTACATGGATAATAATAACCAGTAAGGAAGACTGTAAGGTATGCTGTGGTATCACAGAATCCTTCAGAAATAGAGCTGGCAGGACTGACAGGGGCCTCATGGCATGGTGGCATCCTTTGGCTTGTTTTATTTTTTTCTTTTTTTTTAATGGTTAGATAAAAATAAGAATCATTTACGAAAAGGTTTCACATTGAGGCTGAGCATTTTCCAGGCCAGTAGGAAAGGGCTTTGTACGTCCTACTCAGTGAACACCTCATTAAAGAGAAAGGCAAACATGGGAGTAGCATCCACTTCTGTCGGGATACATGAAACTCTTCCAGCTGGCTCAAGGACTGTGGTCAGCTCCTAAGCAGAAAGCCATGACCAGTGTTTTAGGGAAGAAGGGACTGTCTTCTTGCTTCGATTAGGTAATACTTAATCAAGGTGAATGAGTGTGAAAGGGGAACAAGACTGGAATCTGGGTGAAATGCTCTATAAAAGAAAGCTTGCCTCACCAGACTTGGATTCTCTTCTGAGTAGGCTCGAGAAAAAATGTCAAAATGTTTTGATGCTTTGTTCTTAGTGCATCTATGCATGCCCAGTTTTCAAAACCATAATCTTATATGATTTCAGTCCTGCAAGGACTAGGATGTTTGTTGGTGTGCATGGGATTAATGAGTCATATATATATATAACAATTCCAGCTGGGCAAGTTTAACTATAATATTATACAAGTAACTGAGTTTGCCTCCCTTTATACTAAACATGGAGCTAAAAGTCACCAGAAGAGACCATCAGTTTTTGTAGCCTTTTTTACATTCACAGCCCAGACAGGCTGAAGAAGTCATACACTGGAGAGTGGCCAGCAGTGCAACTGCATATCTCCACAAATGTTACAGACACCAATTCAAACTCAAAACCCGAAAGACAGTCCTCTCCCAAAAACCTTTTCCACCTTCCCAAACCAAAAGTGAAACAACATTATCTCAGTTCTCCAAGCTTCATCTGTCTGAGAGGGAAATTAATTCCAGTCATAGGAGTTTCTTACTGAGACTGTTCATGCACCAGCTCCATGGTGTTTTAATCAGCCTGCTGTTGGTAAGATCATCAGTCCCAGAAATTCATAAGCCACAAAACTGGCACAAATAGCATGAGGTTATTATTTATTCCGTTTTAAATACTAAATCATGTTTTTAGCAGTTGTCTCATTTTTCAGCCTACTCTGTCAGCTCCTAGTTTATGTGAGACAGTTACTGCATTACCAACCATGCTTGAAAATTGTAGCAGCAGATAAGAGATGTGTGACTCCACTAAAATACCTATGATGGGACAGGTTCCCTGGTGGGCACAAATAGCAGACATAGGGAAACAAGCTATTGGCATATAAGTCATCTTTCTATTATATAAATTCATCCCATTAGAGGAGTTACATTATTTGTGTAGAAAAGTCCTGAGCCTGGGACTTTGTTGCTCTGGATAGTGTATACAAGCACTATCCAGATACACTATCCAATACACTGGATAGTGTATTGGATGTGATCAAATCAAAGCTTAAGAGCCTCGTCGGGTGATGTTAACACTGGATTTGGGACCTCTAGGCTGTGTATAATCCTAAAACATCAGGTTTAAAAATCTAGCTGTATACACACACTCATTCTTAGACACAATGTCTTACAGTATTGAATAATTGTAGAGTGTCTAAAGCACTAAAATATAGTTAATCTTTTTTCCCCTTTCCAAACAAGCCATAGTTAATTAGTACAGTTTGAAATGCAGTGACCAGATGCATGTAATTTNCATCTTTCTATTATATAAATTCATCCCATTAGAGGAGTTACATTATTTGTGTAGAAAAGTCCTGAGCCTGGGACTTTGTTGCTCTGGATAGTGTATACAAGCACTATCCAGATACACTATCCAATACACTGGATAGTGTATTGGATGTGATCAAATCAAAGCTTAAGAGCCTCGTCGGGTGATGTTAACACTGGATTTGGGACCTCTAGGCTGTGTATAATCCTAAAACATCAGGTTTAAAAATCTAGCTGTATACACACACTCATTCTTAGACACAATGTCTTACAGTATTGAATAATTGTAGAGTGTCTAAAGCACTAAAATATAGTTAATCTTTTTTCCCCTTTCCAAACAAGCCATAGTTAATTAGTACAGTTTGAAATGCAGTGACCAGATGCATGTAATTTTTCTGTGTTGACTACAGAACTAGGAGATAGGATGGGTCTGTGGAAGGAGATCATAAGAATAGTGGTCCACAGTCCAGCAGGACTAGGGACATGATTGTCCCTCTGTACTCAGCACTGGTGAGGCCACACCTTGGGTACTGTATTCAGTTTTGGGCCTCTCACTTCAAAAGGGACATTGAGGTGAGGTGCTGGAGTGTGTCCAGAGAAGGGCAACGAAAGTGAAGAGTCTAGAAAATATGTCTTACGAGAAGTGCCTGAGGGAGCTGTGGTTGTTTAGTCTCGAGAAAAGAAAGCTCGGGGAGACCTCATTGCTCTCTACAACTACCTAAAAGGAGCTTGTAGCCAGGTGGGGGTCAGTCTGTTCTGCCATGTCTCAAGTGAAAGGATGAGAGGAAATGGCCTTAGGTTGCACCTGGGGAGGTTCAGATTAGATATTAGACAAAAAAATTCAGTGAAGAAAGGTTAGGCGTAGGAATAATTTGCCCAGGGAGGTTGTGGAATCCCATCTTTGGAAGTGTTCAAGAGGTGTTTGGATGTGGCACTTGAGGATATGGTGTAGGGGTGANAGAGTGTCTAAAGCACTAAAATATAGTTAATCTTTTTTCCCCTTTCCAAACAAGCCATAGTTAATTAGTACAGTTTGAAATGCAGTGACCAGATGCATGTAATTTTTCTGTGTTGACTACAGAACTAGGAGATAGGATGGGTCTGTGGAAGGAGATCATAAGAATAGTGGTCCACAGTCCAGCAGGACTAGGGACATGATTGTCCCTCTGTACTCAGCACTGGTGAGGCCACACCTTGGGTACTGTATTCAGTTTTGGGCCTCTCACTTCAAAAGGGACATTGAGGTGAGGTGAAGTTTGATATTTAGCTTTCGCTAACGAAAGTGAAGAGTCTAGAAAATATGTCTTACGAGAAGTGCCTGAGGGAGCTGTGGTTGTTTAGTCTCGAGAAAAGAAAGCTCGGGGAGACCTCATTGCTCTCTACAACTACCTAAAAGGAGCTTGTAGCCAGGTGGGGGTCAGTCTGTTCTGCCATGTCTCAAGTGAAAGGATGAGAGGAAATGGCCTTAGGTTGCACCTGGGGAGGTTCAGATTAGATATTAGACAAAAAATTTCAGTGAAGAAGGGTTAGGCGTAGGAATAAGTTGCCCAGGGAGGTTGTGGAATCACCATCTTTGGAAGTGTTCAAGAGGTGTTTGGATGTGGCACTTGAGGATATGGTGTAGGGGTGATTATGGTGGTGCTGGGTTGATGATTGAACTAGATGATCTTGAAGGTCTCTTCCAACCTCGATGTTTCTGTGGTTCTGTGACTCTGAGACAGGGGACCCACTTGCCCCTCGCTTCTTCTCACGAGGGTTCGCTCTGCAGCTGAAGTTTCAGTTAATGTTTTGTGGCATGAAGATAGTCAAGTGGTTGCAGAAGAAAATAGCCAAGTGTAACAAGAACACCTGGTTTTTTAAGCAGTCTCCAAAACGTGAAGCCGAATAGGAAAGTTTGAGCTTCTACCACTGAGTGAAAAGAGTAACTGTTTAGCTGGATCATGTGGTGAAGTCTTGGCGTCACTGAAATCATTGTTGAAATTAACCCTGACTTCAAAGGGAATTGTAACCTCTCTAGAAACAATTCAGTGTGACAGAATGGCACAAAGAGTGGTAAAGCTATTCTGCTAATGTGCATAGAACAGCACTTGGAGTAATCTCTGTAAAAGACAGTGCTGCAGACTGGCAAGGATGAGAGGATGTTGCATAGTGTTGTCCCGGCTTACATGCCTTGCACTTTTTCCAGTGATGCTGTCTGTACAAGATTTCAGATGCCTCATCTGTGAAATAAACCCAGGACTGTGAGAATTTCTTTCAGAATAAGGGTTGCAGTGTATGTGGGAACTATGAAGAACTGGCAGGCTGAGTTTGGAATTCACAGTATCTCTCTTCTGGTCGTACAGCACAAGTAAAAGAGTGTGTAGAAGCTAAATTTGCAAGAATTTAAGCCGCTGCTAGTATGATTGTTGTTATCTGTGTGCTAAAATATCACACATACACACACATACAAAAGGTAGCTTCAAAGGAAATCAGGACTTGAGTATGTGAGCTTCTGTATGCATGTCCTTATCCACGAAAGGAGGTAAAACCTCTCAGTTGTTACCGGTATGCAACAAAGTGATAACTTGTAACAGAGCCTGCAGGTTCCCTGGTGCTCGGAATGGGGACAGGCAGCTTTTATGTCGGCAGAGGTCTGCAGTCCAATTTGTCCTTGAGTCTGTCCTAACTAGCATCACTTTCATTGTGTACTCATTTGGTCTGAATTAGCTGATCCTGTAGGTGCTAATCTCTCACAGATACAGACTTTTAAGGTTGCGCATTGAAAAAAATTAGGTATACATCTGACAATGGCTGTTCAGCAGCAGAGCCACAGATTTTCAGTGGCTTAAGTGTGTTCTGTCCAGAGAATTAAGTAAGGAGGACAGTGGGCTTTGGGGAAAATTATTCATAGAAATGCTCCTATTGCAGAGAATTGCTTGGGAACTTGAAGTACCATGTCTTCTACTCCAGACATATCCTGGGTTAGTCATTCCTTATGCTGAGTTGCTTTGCTGTTGAATGGTCTTGAGGAACAATCAATCTATAGCTTAGCAAATGCATACCTGACAGGATGGCTTATATGTGCTGACCATCACTTCAAATTAAGTAACAGCATGTCATCACTTAATTTTTTTCCATTAATATTATTCAAATGTCCAAACCCTTGACAGAGCAGAAACATTTGTTTAAAGCCTGTAATCAATAGTAAAGCGTCATATACTAGAGCTTTATCAGCAAAATACATTGCAACTTTATGTATAGAGTTTGTTTTTCTATGTACATGTCCTTTTTCTAGGGACAGACTCTTGCTACAGCCCAAGTGCATCAGTAATGTGGTTGCAGATACTTTGATTTGGATGGGAGCAGAACAGAGAGACTACATAGTCATATAAGCCACCATAAATAAAACTCTGTCTCAAACTGAAATCAATGGATAAACTTAGCATGATTTCAGTAGGAAAGGACTATATTCCCTGTCTTTTTAAAATTACCTTTGTTTACTAAATCCTGTATTGCTCCATCTGATAAAGTGCCTATTTTTTTTTTCAGTTCTTAGCTGAACTTTCCCTTTTTGTGCTCTGTTCTCTTATTTTCAACACGTATCTGAAATGTCTTCCAAAAACTGAGAAAAGATCTGTAGTCTATTTTCAAATCTTCTTTAGGTTGTGGAGAAGAGAGAACTAGAGAGAGCAGCAAAGGAATCTGTTGACAAAAAAAATAGGATATATAACTGGATATTGTGAGGGAAGTTATAATAAAACCAAGACAGTACAGACATCTAGGCAAAAAGCAACTGAGTAAATACAGCCATGAATGCTGCTTATAAGTTAGGTTTTCCGTATAAACTGCCAAACATCTTAAATGTGGTTTAAGAGAGATCTGTTTTCTTTATCATGCAGCAATTTAAACACAGACTTTGCAATCACATTATCTGGTGTTTTCCAGTGAACCTTAAACCAACATATCTAGTGGACCAAGAGCTCCGAAGTGTAATCATTCACTTGTCTGCTTGCTAGCAGTTAGATCATGGTAGCCAAAAAAACTAAAACAACTTTTTTTTCTGTTTTGTCATTGTTTTAACAAGTAATGGTAGATGTTGCAGCTTAGAACTGTAAAACCTACACAGCTTAATTTGCAACCTTTGAACCAAAGTACTGTACCATTCTGGCCTGAGAGTTTTTTTGCCATTTTTGGAAATTATCTTGTTTTGTTACAAGAATGATTTAAGTTGCAAGTGCCATAAAAGTTCACCACAGTCCAGACTAACTGTACTGGGAGAAGGTTTGTTCCTTAGAAAGATCTTGTCAGCATTCAAAACTCTGTGCTTTGCACTTTTCATCCTTTATTCTTGTGCCATTCATGTGCATATGGGTGTGTGGGAGGCTGATCATTTTTCCAAACCAGACCTAATAAAATGGAATTTTTTTTCTTCCTTCCTAGATAAGTGGCCAGCCTTTTACAAAGATTTTTTCCAAGCATTTTTAAAGTTGAATGGACATAAGCCACAATTTAGCTTAGTGACCTTAGTGATCTGATAGCACAACAATGACGTTTTGCCTCAAACTTAACTAACTCTAGGAAACTTAACATAAAGGAAATCAGAAGACTGTGTTTGTTCATGTTATTCCAGTTTTTTGAATAATCGGGATTGTTTTCTGTTTAACTGGACCTGCAAGGCAGAACTTGCATTGGATTTAGGCGAAGGACAAATGCACATTAATGGAGAGAAGGGCAAGCAGTCAGATTAATACCACTAATTATTGAGTACAAAATAGATGTGTTTCTAAGACAGTATCAGCCCATTGAAAGTAAAATACCATATTGGGTTTTAGCTTGTATTTTCCCTCAAGCCTTTTCTAGTTGATATCTGTCTGTCTGCAGTTGGGCTGATTGATGGCCGTTAGTCAAATCCAGTAACTGTATTGGTCTGTGGTTGGAGATGAGTGGTAAGTGAGTGCCAGGCCATTCACTTGTGGTTTTCCTTCTAGTTTCCAGCTGTGCCAGACTTTCAGTCAGAGGAATAGATCTGTTGGTAAGGGAAACGGTTGATAAACCATAGAAACCAAAAACTGCCACTACCCATGACAAAAAAACAGAAGGGAACTTCAAAGAAGGGGTAAGAAGCCCCACAGAAATGGTGTTAGCTGACCAAGTTTAATTTGACTGTTAAGTTCAGGTGTGAGGTCATGTCGGACCAGGCAGTGGCCAAGGGACTGGAATCAGGTGGCAGCCAGTGCCTACACACAGCTCAGGCCCAGCTGGGAGGCACAAGAGAGGTCCCTTCCTGTAGCTTCTGCATTGCAGGTGGCACAGCACTAGTCTGAAATCCCTCTGAACACAAGATTCTTAAAAATATATGCATTCCTTAGAGGGGTGACATTCCAGTCTGTGACAATCTGAATTAGCCTGACCAGAGATCAGAGGAAAAGACTTTGTGGTTAACAAAAAGACCACACGTCAGTCATGATGTAGATATTTGTAAGTCCTTGCTATTAATATCGTAGCATTTGTAATGGATATTTGGTAAATGCAGCTGGCAGCAGAAACACCTGGATCTGAGCTGTGCTGGGCACAGCTCCTCACCAGTCAATGTGAAGGTGCATCACATTTGTATCTTCTGGAGTGTCTCAAAGACAAGATCATACCTGGGATAAGCCAGAGCAGCCTGAGGGCTGCTTTGGTAGGATTCCCAGCTCCAGATTGCTTGTAGCAGTCACTCCACCAGCCAGAGAACAAGAGAGAAGTAGAGCAATGTTATCCGTGCCCCTCGCTTTCCAGCCTGAAGAGGGATAGCCAGCTGTACGCTGCCCAAAGACTTTCCGTTTGAAAGGGTCTCCTGGCTTTTTCACACAGCTTCCCTCTTCAGGAACTTGGCTGAGAGAGACTTTGCTTTTTGCCTAGAGTTTGGCCGGGGGGAAGCTCTGTGTACTTTTGTTTGACTCGTAATAGAACTAAACATTGTTTTTATTTACTTTTCTCTTTCATAAGAAAATGGCTACAAAAAGGTATTTAAACTCCTGGGATCCTTTCCTGGATACTGGTGCACTCTGGAGAGGGGCGAGAAAGACAAGACTTTTAACTCTGATTCATGTTGCTGAGCTCCCAAGCATGTATGGGGGGGTGGTCCCAAATTGAGTGTCTAGTCAGACATTTTGATCTGGGCAGCTTTACTGAGTTTTCTGTATTTGACTGTCCAGAAAAGGAATCTTAATACTTAGCTACCATTGGTCAGTCATAAAGACAGTATATACTAGTTCAGAAATATATAGGACAAATCTGTCTCATATTTGTGTCTTTCAACAGCTTTGGATTAGCACTTGTCCATATGTAGGTGGGCACCAAGGTTGTTAGAAGTTCCTTACATCTAAGAAAACCCCAAAAAAGGGCATGAGAGAAGTGGAAAGCACAGCTAAAGGAACAGACAACATGAGGAGTTTAAAAACAACTAAGGATGGCAGAGCAAGACATAATGGCTTTCTGAGACTTTGTACTACTTTATACCAAGTAAATAATTGTCTGTGAGAGGAGACCTCAAAATGTCCATAAGAAAATGAGAAGAAGTTTGATATTTAGCTTTCGAGAAAACAATTTCTCCAAGCAAAACTCAGTGCCTAAAGGCAGCTCCCTGCTGCCTCTAGGAAGGAAAGCTTATCTCTTCTGCAGGGTCCAGATCACTACAGAGAACTTGCCAGCTGGTGTAGGAGTCTCCGCATGTCTGTAGTTGCAGATATCAAAGACCTGGATAGTGTCCTAACCTGGTGAGGAAGGGAGGTGGCCACAGCCTCTCCTGCATGTATGTACTGCCTGCCACAGAGCAGCACAAGTGTTACCCACATATAGCTGGAGCTGCCTTTGCCATCAGTTCTCAGGGTCCTAGTGTTGGCTGTGTACTAAAAAATATGGAAGAGGCATGGCAGGATACAGCTCACCGTAGCTCACACTGGTTCCTGTCTCTTATTCCTTTGAAGATATAGTTCAGCTTGTGATAGGAAAGCACATGTTGTTGCCTTGCTTCTAATTTTTGTTTGCACAAGGCCTGTGGTGCTGCCATCACATTTGCTTGCTTGCTCTGCCTGACGTGCTGACACGTTGGCCCTGTACAAGTGAGTCCATGTGAGACACAGCCACCATGATATGCTGACTGCTAGAGACAGAGCCAGGATTTGAGAAGTTGAGAGTTCTTGATGACAGCATGTGACATGTCTGGCTGCGCTCTTATGCTTGTGGCATGCTTGATTTTGCAGTCTTTTAGGAACTGGCAGTCTGGCATGGTCAAACCATGTGACTTCTTCCAGAAACACATAATTTGCTCTGCTTTCCTTTTATAGATGCATTGAACGCATTCTGTCCAGATGCAACTCTTAAGACAATCTCTGAGGAAGTATTTCTGCATTTACTTAAATATTCTCCATAACTTCTCTCCTATCTAGGTTTGCCAGTAATAAGTGCTATTGGAATATAGATATTTGTCAAATAAGAATTTCATCCAAGGGATTACTTAAATTTCCACTCATTTATTTGACTGAGCTGGAGTAAATCAGCGTGAAGATTCAGTTACTATTGATTTTTACTGAGTCTGAATCAGTTACCTAAAGCTACATGACTTAATCAGCTATATCATCCAGAATTTCTCCAACTACAGTGAATTATCAGATCTTTTTTATTAGATTATGTCCATGAAACAGGTTTTATGATTATGTCAGTACAGCATACACACTGTTCTACACAATTGAATAATTTTTTAAGTGCTCTTTATATCCAAATAATTTGAGAGCAAGCTTTCAGCATCTAAAATAGTATACATAGCAAGAGTTTTTTCAGTAATGTTCCTATTTGTAGCTGTTAAATTAAGCCTGTTTGGCATTGATGAATCATACTCTGCTGCTGTAAGAATGAAGATACTCAGTTAAAACTAGATCTCATCAAACCATTAGCAACGGAAGAGCATATGTACAAAGTCAGAACTGTATCCTAGCTGGGTGTCTTACCCACTGAAGCACAGAAACAGGCCTGCTTTCTTCTTTCTTGCCTTGGAATCAGTTTTCCTTTTCTGGAAAGTAATTGTAAAAGGAGAGGTAGATGTTGCTCATCTCCTAGGTCTTTTAAGATTTCGATTTTGAGGGCACTTTGCTGGAAAGTGTGAGCAGAGTTTAAAGAGGGCCTAGACTTTTGGTGAACTCTATTTTTGGCAAACACAATAGCCACAACTGTATGAAAAGCAAGGCATGAAATGGCTTACCATGGGAAGAAGCTTTTACTTGATTATTCACTTACTCCAGAAGAGGATTCTGCTTTTTTTTTAACTGAACAAATCAGATTGTGGGGGTTTTTTCAGAAGTAACAGCCATCTCCATCTGGATCTTGAACTCCTTGTAGTGGACATGAAGGTGGTGAACAACGTGGTGATATGGGGACAGAAATGTTGAAGGTGTGGGGTGGTTCAAGGAGCTACATGTGCTCAGTGCTTCAGCAGCTGAGGAAATGTTCACTCTGTAAAGACAGAGTTGTATGCTCTTCCCATTAAAATAATGTCAAAAGCCAGTAGAGTTGTGCCACAGACAACACAGAAGTGGGGCTTATGGCTCAGTAATGGCTAAACAGCGATAATAGCATAATAATTGCTGCAAAAGTAGTTTGGAGAGCCTTGTAACACACAAATCTATAGCACAAAGTGCATTAATGCTGCAGTTGCATAAGGGAGGGTGGCATCTGAGCAGTGTCATCACTGGGAAGTTAGGTTTTTGTTTTCATTTTTAGTGTAAGAAATTAACTTACTCTTTCTCTTGGTCAGGATTCAAGAGAGAAAAAAGATTTTATGTGAAATCACTAATAGCTAAAGAGGATAAGTAACCAGAGAGCTCTTAATAGGTGAACTCAGATTACTATGCTCTGTCATGGGCCAGTGAATGTAAATCTCACAGCTTCTCTGGCCTGAGTGAAGTGTATTGTATGGGGCAGTGTATTGCTTAGGGCAAAGTTGTATCTAGTTTGACTGGCCTTTAAAAATTGTATCAGTTTTCCTTACATGGTTTCTATACATAACTTTCTACCTTAAATGCTTATCTCAAGCTTTTCTGCAGGTGTTTATTAATTTGCTGTAAGCCAGCACAGCTGCTAAAAATTAAAGTATTTTCTTCACACCGTCCTTTTAATCCACTTTCATGTCTTTTGACACTTAGACTCGGCAGCTGGGGAAAAAGGCTGAAATTGAAATTTAACCTCTGCTCACATAAACGTTTACTGTTTAGTACTGAAATGTTTTCCTTTAACTTCTTGTCTGAAGAGTTGTAATCCGCTTTCAGAATTTTTTTCTGACCAAGAGTGTTTTATTACAGCTGAAGGTGATGAAATATTAGTTGTGGGTGGGCACTGTTCTGATGTTTCAGGTTTATCTGAAAATTTAGAGAAGCTTAGACCAACAGGTGCCATTAACAGCTAATATGGGGGCAAATAAAGTGATCACAGATCAAAAGGTGTGCTTGACACTACACAGGAGCAGCTGAAACCCAGGTGGAGAGATACCCAAGGATTCTCTCTCTTAGCTTGTAATGTTTTCCCAGAAGAAAAAAAAAATCACTTTTTCTTGGATTTTTTCTGTATTGAGAATTTTATGTGCTAGATCCTGTAGAACATCTTGGAATTCTTTGTTTCCCTTCAAACACGGAAATTTGACACCTATTGGAGCTCTCTTGTCTGAAGCCTCCCAGAGTGCCCATGTGCATTCTCTGTTACCTCATTGTAGCTCTGTCACTGTACTACTGCAGATGACAGAAAAGATTTTATCTTTCAGAATTTCCAGTTCTAGAGGTTTTTTTAAAAAAATCAGTAATTTAATCCAATAGATGTACCATTTTCTGTGTAACTCATAGTGATGGAAATAAAACATCATTTATAACATCATCCATTCTCATTATTTTGTTTTAAGTATTTAGAGTATTTAGAGATTGAACGAACCAGTATGTGTATTATATGTCTTCCTTTTACATTAACTTGCTTCTCCTTTTATATGGAAGAATCGGGAGTAAGTAGGAGTTAATTTCCTTTGGGCAATAATTATATGTCTGTAGTCTTTCAGCTGATACAATAATGATAACATTGTTAGACATTTAGTTTAAAAGAATTTATTCCAAGACAAATCAACGTAATGGCACAAAATCTTTTAGTTTAAAGCTTTACTGGGAAAGCAATCTGATTGACAATGTGGAACATTAATTAAATTTTAATTAGAGGGCCTCAAACTTGAAAACCTGTTACATATCCCCTTGATCAAAACTATTCCAGCATTAGAAGCACTCTCAGAGCAAAGGCCATTTTAAAAGGGGTTTTTAGACCAGTGAATATGGTAAATGTCAACAAATGTCAACAAACGAACTTTCTCAGCGTCATCTTGGCTTTACAAGAAAAATTGTGGAACTATAAAAAAATTAATTCTGTATCTTTGAAAATTGCAATTTGAATAGACTTTCATAGTGAAATTTCTTACAGGATAAAGGAGCAGATACTTCATGTAGAAGACTGCTTTTGTTTCATTTATGTAGACTAGGAACAGACTAAAACTCTATTCCTTACCTTGAAGGTTGGTCTTTTGTTGTGATATAGATGTTATAAAACATTCTATATTCTTTAAAATACAGTGTTAAAGGACACCTTCATATTCTGGCTAAAATGTCATTTTGGAGTGCTGTCTACTAGATTTTAAGTGAGGACTAAATTATGATTTAAATGAAAGAAGTGGTGTGGAAGAGCTCTGACGAGTTCTGGAAGGAGGATATAGATATTTTCAAGGAAAATATGGGCAAATTTGTTCACAGGCACAAGAAGCTCTGCACAGACACACACATTGCCTGCACACAGCATCCTGAACGCTGATTTGCATGATTGCTTATTTGAGTGAACAGGAGAGTAAGGAGCCCTCTTGGCTTTTCTCCACCCACATAAGACAGCCTTTATCTAATCCATAGTTCAAAAACTGCCTTCAAACCCTAAAACCGAGTTGCATAAGTAGAGCAAAACAGTGTGGCGGTTTTAAAGAGTGGACATTTAGAAAGGGCATATGAAATGGGTGCATGAGAGAATACAGAAAGTTAAATGAGGGATCATGGGAAGAGCATGACCATATTGTAGGTGTCATACCAGTATTTCTTTCAGGATGCTGTAAAAATGCAGAAGCCTGCAGTTTAGTTATATCGTTAAACTTCAAACTGCTGATGGACAAGTAGATGTAATTTAGGTGTGCACAGTGGTGGGGTGGGTATTCAGCAAACAAATAGTTCAGTCATATTGGTGGTAGAACTGTCAGTAGAAATAGTTTCTTCTTCCACCCTGAAAAGAGACCATACTATTTTCCCCTTCCCTTTTTCCAAGGTCCATTGTGTATGTATTTCCAGAATTTGCTTCAAATGTTGGGACAGTTTTCAAGGTGCCACTATTATATCATGCTTCCTGAGTTGAGATAATAACCCTTAAAGCCCTAGCGAAATAAACCTACAAATCTTGCGGGGAAACAAATGTCCACAGATAAGAGAACTGTGACGTGCATGCTGAGAGTAAGTGAAGGACGTTCAACCTATCAAGGCTCTTGTATTTCACAAAGTAATGTTAAATGATGAATTCTGAAGCAGTTCTGCCTAGGAACAGATGAGATCTGCCCATATTACAGCGTATTCTGGTCAAAGGTAATATCTGCACTGATCTTACTTTTGGGAGCTTATATGTACGTGTATATATATGTATGTATATGTATCTTCTGCTGAAGCATCATTTTTTTTCTTATAAGAGGTTGTGAAATCAGATCTCATTTGGCTTGATCCTAAGGTCACTGATGTCTGTGATAAAGCTCCCTTTTATGTCAGTGCTGAGACAAGGCCCATCATTCTGCTCCAAGGCCACCTGGGATCATGCTTACATGAAAGGTGCCAAGCAAATTTTAAGCATTTAGAAAAGAGATCTTCCTTTGCCAGTTCCTGAGGAAGCTTTGAAGATGGTTATATCTTCTCTCATTTGTGTTCTTTTTGCTTTATATTGGATCGACTTGACTCTACGCAGTAGGCTGGCTCTGCTTTGGTCATAACACTGTACAAAGTGCCTCTGTTTTGTTTCCCTTTTACTAACATTTCCCTTTCAGTTATGCATGCAAAGGGAACATGCATGTCCATCTGCAAATTGGGTCTTTCCCTTGTTGTCTTGTATCTGCACCCAGCTCAGAAAGCACTTTCTCAGTTCAAGAAAGAAATCCTGTATGTTTCTTAGGAACTAGGCTATATGTACATGTGGGGATCAGGATATTATCTTTATTTTTAGAATTCATTTACTTCATTTTCAATACCAATGGAGAGTAAACTCAACACATTACAGAAGTAGAGGCTTGCAGTAATTTTTCAGAAACTGCCTGTTTTCTTTTATCTGCTTCTGTCTGCTGGATGACATGAGAAACTCCTGAGAAAATAATAGTTGTTGCAGGTTTTGATGCATTGGATCTGGTTCTAGTAGTAGTTTAATACTGACATAGACCCATCTTAGAGGTATTATTCATGATTCTGGTATTATCCTACCTTGAAGAATGATAGATTTTTGAGTGAGAAAAATTGGGCTGTTAAAGACTAAAATGAGAAACTCAAGATGGCTGATCTGGTTTTTGTCAGATTTTAGCTGAAGAGTACTTCCTCAGTCATAATGTTTATGTTCTTCTTATATATAGGAGGAGAGAAGATAAGTTTCTTAAAAGTTTTGAGCAATTTATGATCAAGTATAATAACCTCTACATGAAGTAACTTCTTCCTATGCAGTGTTTGGCACCAACCCACACAAAGATTATTAAAGGGAAAGGAGAGGGAGAAGTACAAGAAAATGTTAGGTTTAAAATGAGAACTCTGAATTACACAACAGCTGAGGCAAGTCACTTGTGACTGGAAGTGGGTAACTGTCCAGAACGTGCAGTGTTGTCAGCCTGTCCTCCTTTCAGTTTTATATTGTACCTTACTCATTTTACATATCAGAAGGGCCAATGATCTTCATCTTTAAATGGTGATACGTTTGTTTTCTTGCCTTACTTTCTCTTCTCATGCTTGCAGTACAGACTTGTCTAGGCAATCCGTCAAAGAGAAACAGTGGTAGGAACAAGAGTGAGGAATCAGCTCAGAAATAATCCCTCTGAATAAAGGTTTCCACAGAACAGTCCAGATCATGTTATTTCTAGTCATCTCATAATGTTAGTTTTAGGTCATATTTGGTTTTAATTCTTCAAATGAAAATATTTTCTTGTTAACAAGTAACTAAGAATCTGACAAAATTATTTACCAGCTATGCACATTTTTTAATACGAAAAGAAGAAAAAAAGCCCATCCTTTAAATATAACTCTGACTGTATAGCTTGGCAGGTTTCCCATGGCATGATGCAGGATTCCTTGGCAAAAGTTTCTCAGCTTTAGATTTTTTAGTTTCTTCACCATCACTTTCTTGCTCTTATACACACAGATGTAAAACCTCCTAGACTTAACCACTACAACACTACCAGATTCTAAAATTCCATGTACAACTTCCATGAACCGTTGATATATCATTTCCCTTTACATTTTTTTAATTCACTATGTCTAATAACCCTGGAGTTTTTGTTTCAATACCTCCCTCATCGTCTCGTGCCTTCAAAGCAGAGCTACCTGTTCTTAATTCACTGCTCTTCTTCCCAACACTTCTTGGCATCTCTTCAGCCAGACTGTCTTGCCCAAAAATTAAGTTGTACCTTTCCCACCCATGATGTTCTTTTCATTTTAGTGACTTCTTGTAGGACTTCACTGAGTACACATGGATCACCAATATACAAATTTTTCACTGAGAATATTGTATATATTCAAGTCAGTAACTAAGAAATCATCCTTACTGTTTTTTGTTCTAACAAGGAAGGGCTTGGAATTCCCAGCTGCTGTTGTCACCACACTGAGCAAATGGACTAGCAGAAAGAATCCAGATAGTTATTTTGGAAGTTATGTCTTTACGTATCTGGAAAGATGTTCATCTTGTCTAGCCTTGGAAGCACTTGTAATGGCAACTCCAGAACTGTCAAGGTAGCTCGGTAACATGTTTTGGTTAGAAAGAGAATTTCTTAGCTTTTTTTCACTCTTCCATACAGTTTTTCTTCACATGAACTTTCTTTCATGTGTCCATTTTACCTGCAGTTTAGTAACCCAATGTCAGAAATTGAAAGATAGTTTCCAATCAGAATGTCACTAATTAGCTCAAAATGTCAGTCACTGTCAAGAAGCCTGTAGAAATCTTTTCCTATGCCACAGTGCATGTGGTTTTATTCCATTTTTTTTCCTTGTGTCTGCTTTGTAGTATAGACTAGAGCAGTATTTATTAATATCTTTAATTCCAATCTTTATGAAAATTCTAACTTTTCTTATGAAAAGTTACAGACTCCCTTTGCTTTGTAGACCAAAGACTGAAAGTAAAGTCTAGAAGTAATACGGCCAATTTACAGTTAAACTTCATTTATTTCTTGGGTGTCATTGCATTGTCATTGTATACTATACTCTAAGAATTACTTTGGCATGTCCATGGAGTTGCACCAGGGAAAATTCTTTATAGAGACTTGCTTAGAAAATGTTTATATCTCGGTTTTTACTGAGTATCACAGACATGAAGCACAATATCTATAAAATAAAGTACTCAACCTTTCAGAAACCAATATCCAGTTCACACAGAAAGAATACTCAGTGAAGATGAAACTCAGCGTGAAACAAAAACATCAACTGAAATATGGAGAAGAGAAAAAGAGCTTAGAGTTCGTAAACGGTTAAATCTAGTTTATCCAGCTACATATAAGCATGAGAGCCTTTTGGACAGAAAATTAGTAGTGCATGTCCTTCTAAACTTCTAAGCAGATGGTAACTTTTTCAGGATTCGTGAGATTTTACTTTGCAACCTTATGTTGTGATCTGTATTTTTATTTCTCTATTATCACAGAGTCACAGAATAGTTGAGATTGGAAGGATCTCTGCATACCATCTTGTCTAACCTCCTAGCTCAAGTAGGGCCACCTAGAACTGGTTGTCCAGGACCATCTCTAGATGGTTTTTTAACATCTCCAAGGTGGGACACTCCACAACCTTTTTGAGCAGCNCTGACACCACTGAAAAGAGCCTGACATCTTTTTTGCACCTTCCCTTTGGTATTTACACATACAAAGATCTCCACTGAACTTTCTCTTCTCTACCTTAAACAGTTACAGCTANCTCAAGTAGGGCCACCTAGAACTGGTTGTCCAGGACCATCTCTAGATGGTTTTTTAACATCTCCAAGGTGGGACACTCCACAACCTTTTTGAGCAGCTATGCCAGTACTTGTTCACCCCCACAGTAAACACTAGTTCCCTTATGTTCATAGGAAACTCCTATGTTTCTGGTTTTGCCTCTGCTTCCGGTCCTGTCACTGACACCACTGAAAAGAGCCTGACATCTTTTTTGCACCTTCCCTTTGGTATTTACACATACAAAGATCTCCACTGAACTTTCTCTTCTCTACCTTAAACAGTTACAGCTATCTCAGCTGTTCCTCATATGCTCCAGTCCTCTTCATGGCCCTGCTGTCACTCCAGTATTTCCATGTGTCTCTTGTACTGGAGCACTCAGAACAGGACTGCTGGCACTCCAGGTGTGGCTTCACCAGTGCTGAGGAGAGGTGAAGGATCACCTCCCTCGACCTGCTGGAAATGCTGTTCTTCATGCAGCCCAGGAGTTATGTGCATCTTTGTGTTGGACTGCCATATAAGAAAGCAGATAGATTTATCCTGTGGAAATGGTCACAATGCAGGCTTATAGCTAATATCCATTTAATTGTGCAGCTGCACATTCTGTACCTCAAAAACTATGGAACATGCCTGTTGGCTGAGGAGAAGATTATTTTAGCAGGACAGGATAGTAATATGATGCTTCCAACATATCTTCATATCTGTAGACTAAGGGCATTCTGGTCCTACACTAGACATGAAAAGGGGTTTCCTCCATTCAGCAGGCATCATTCTAGAGGCAGTGGATAATGGCCTAGATGCAAGCCCTGGAGAAAGAGTAGATAAAAAAGATTGACACCTGCATATTCCCTGTAACATTTTCCTTCTCTCCTTTCCCTAAAAAAACAAGAAAGCAACAACCAACAAAAATAGGAAACATCTGAGAATTCTTGAGGAAACAGAAATTAAATATAGGGGCATTATAAATCTTTTTGTCCCACCTTCTTCCCTGCTCACTGTGTGTTTTGTAACAGCAATGGTGTTGGAGCCTTCCGAGCATGCATTTTGTAGCAAGTCAAGGAGGTTTAAGAGAATTGAGGAACCACACAAAAGGCAAGTGTATCCCTGTTGATACTCCTTTTCATCCATTGGAATACCCCTCTTTCTTCAGGTATATGAACACACATATTTTAGGAGTTCTTTGAAGTCAGAGGACAGACTCACATCTTCTGCCACAGGATACAAACTCAGCTCCATGCCTTTCCTGAGATAAAAAAGAACGAATAATACAAAATCAGACTCTCAGAGTTTAACTAGCCTTACACAGATTATGATCACAGAGAGGAGAACATACCCCCGAGTAAGAACTTCTGGATCGAGCTTGCATAAATAAACTTCAGGGAGTGAGTGGGTGAATGAGTCAAGTGAAATACACCAAGAACAAAGGTGAAATTTTACTTCTCTGTCACTGCTGAGCATGCTCCCAGTTTAGAAATGGTGGGAGAGCTGATGTCCACCTTTAAGAATAGAATTTTTTTTTTAAATCCTCTTGAGGTGAGTTTTTATGTGTACTGAACTTGCAGAGCTAGCAAGGCATTACTAAAAAGTAACTAGTGCCAAAATGCGAGATCTTCATACAGCTGCTGATTAAGTGGATCTATTTCCTCAGTCATCTGCCCAATATTCCAGTTGAGTCTCCAGCCAAAATTCATGAAGCACATGTCATTAAATTAGTGATGCCTAACCTGAAGTTGGCATCCCGTTGTAGTCATGATGGTGGGATGGATAGGAGGCTGAAAGAGTAATTAATAGCACTTCATTATGATGAAATAATCAAAGTGTGTTGGAAGGTCACC
>WEIV01020247.1:56823-77510 GCA_013390005.1 Calyptomena viridis
ATTTAAAGAGTAAACTAAAATACAATTGAAAACAAAAACACAAAGATGCTCAAGTGCCTTGCCACTTCTAAATTGAGACTTTAAAACCTGTATTGTGAAGCAAAGAAATGGTTTAAATTTGGGCAGCAATTACTGCACATAGCTTTGAAGCATTATGAAACATCCCTTTTATTGCCTTACCCTCATCTTGACCCACACTCTTCTCTCAGTCCCTATTCTTGTGAATAAAGATCCTTCCATGCAATTCCCCTTTGAAACTTACTGCTTTTAATCATTCTAAAGAGACATATGTTGCACCGTCCAGTCAAGAGCTGAGCAACTTTCTTCCAANTCTTATCTTTAGCTTTGCCTCTGCATGTGCTTATTCTGCCCTGTTCATGCTCTGTCATGTAAATGTTAAGTGAAATGGCACTAACACAAACACATTTGAATGACAGGATAAATGTAATTGTTATTTAAAATACTTAACTCTCTCATCTTCCTATGATGCCATTTGTGTTGCATGTAATGTGGGTCCAGATCCTCAAATAGCTAATCACATTGCTTTAATTACTGTGGCCAAGGCTGTGTTGCCCCATATCACATTGTGATGTAAGTCAAATTCATTTTTTTATACAGATCTAATTTATCATTTCCAAAAAGCTGTGATACATTCATATGGAGTAAAATTTAGTTATCTTGAGATTGTAATAGCTTTGCCCTTCCAGTCATGCTGTTATTTTGAGGACATACTGATTTTCAGAGGAATTTTAGGTGAGCCAAATTCATGTAAGTAGAGGTGAGGTTAATTCCAGTAGATTCACTGAGGTAAGCTATGATTTCCCTTAGTGTGTTTGGCCCATGGCCTCACCCAGTCTTATGACAACTCTGGTAAGAAGAAAGGTCAATGCTGCTCCCTAGTGGCACTGGACTTTGTGCAGGCTCAAGTATTCAGTGACATTATTTTTATGCCCTTTTTTGTCTTACCCTGTCAGCGTTCCCATTAATAATGTTGATTTTACAGGCGATAAAAATTTGTTTTCCAACAAGTAATATGTGATCTCTTCCAGAACTGCCATCAGCAACTAGTGTTTCAACCCCACAAATACTAGCATCAGACTAAAATACGAAATGTATGAGACATAATCCATTATCGGAGGCTTNCCACAAAATGATTTGTACTGAGCTCACTGAGGAGCTACACTTACCAGCTTCTATTCACTTAAATCAGTATACTACTGTACAATTAAATATTTAAGCTCATTTAAGCAAAAATATTCTAAAGTAAACTGCCACTCAAAATAATCACAATATAAAGGAGAAACTGCATAAATATTCAGACCTAACATTATGTTTTTCATTTCACAGTGTAATTGGACTCCCAGAAGAAGAGGACTGGCCTAATGACGTTGCCCTTCCAAGAAATGCTTTTACTTCCAGACCTGCACAACCTATTGAAAAATTTGTACCAGATATTGATGAACTAGGCAAAGACTTGCTTCTTGTGAGTTTCTGTTTGTTGTTCCCCAAGTTGTATGACTGATAGTTCCCACTGTGCATGCAACATGCCAAGAAACAATTAAGTTTCCATTTAATGCAGTTAGAAAAGTTGAAAAGTAGGTAGACAGTTTTCACAGTAAATCTGTGAAAAAAACAGCACAAAGACACTGCTTTTGGTTCAAAAGGCATCAGAACTGAGAATAGTTTGAGATTAGGAAACTGGGTCAGAGAAGTATCTGTTTGACCTGTCTTTAGACCTTATCATTAGGCTGTCATTATTGACCACTATAGTGCCACTGATTCAGCCATTCTTATAGTATAGGCCTGATACGAGTACAAAAATAGATCTACCTTTTTTTGTGGTATACTGGATCCAGTATAAAGCAGGAAATAGGCATGCTTTCTATTGAATGCTGAAAATTTGAAACTTGGAATTCACCAATTGTTGCCTCTTACAAATGGCAAGACTGAACAGAAGCAAACAAAGTGGGCTGGTGCAGCTATTTCCATCATTTTTATAGATATGTTAGAAACCCCAGTCCTTAAGTTCAGTCTTGAAATGGAATGTAGGGAATGACATTGCCTCAGTTTGCCTCTTGCTCTTCTTGTTGAAATCTAGTTAAACTTGTTTTCTGGAAGTCTTTAAAAGATCTTGATTCACATGGGCTAGGTGGAGTGGGCTCAGTGCAATTCTTGAAAGAGTTGGTGCATCCCTTCAGGAACTGCTGTCTCTGGCCAACGTTAACAGCAGATCATCCTCCATTGTCCTTATGACTTCACATTGCAGCTGCAGAAAGCTGGACTACATCTAGACACTTGAAACAACAAGGGAGAAGTACATCTGTTGTGCTCAGAGGCAGCCTGAAAATGGAAGCTAGACATGGGACAAGAATTAGATTCTGGGAACAACAAGGAATAATATATGGCAGGGAGCTCAGTGAATGGGGGAGGCATGATGGGGGAGGGAGGAAGAAGACAAATATCTCTGGCTAGGAGGTAAGGTGGAAAGGGAATCTGTTTCTGCTAGGCAAAGAGGTGATAACTGGGAGCCACAGATGAAAAGGGAGAGTAGGACTGAAAGTCACTGACTTACATTTTGGAAGTTAGATGATAGAAATTACGATACAAGAAAAGAAAGTAGGAGTAGGAAGTGGTTAGACAAGGATAGTAGGAAGAGTAGTATTTGGAAGTGAATGAAGGAAAAGAGAAGAACAAGGTATAAAACAGAAGGGGGTGGGAGAGATTTCAATGCTGGCTGGACAAAGGCTGGGATACAGCTCTGGGAAGAAGGCCATCAAGGTGCAACTAAGAAGAACGGAGGGAAACTGAACACAAAACATTGGCGTGTCCTGTGCCTGTGAATTCAAGAAAAGCTGTGTTCTGGGATTTTCAAAACTATGAATACTTGAATTTCCTAGCATGTAATTTTCTTCTAGTTTTGGGGATGTCATGTTCTTATACTATGACCCCACTGCTTGTTTCAATATGGATGGTCACCATGCACCACCTGCTGTGACCCTGTTGTGTCTCATACTGATCATAAACTGAAGGTGGTACGCATGAATGTATATATGCAATGATAGCACTGTTAACTGTACGTTTTAGTTAAAACCAACTTTTTTTTCATACTTTCAGAAATGCTTAGCGTTCAATCCAGCCAAGAGAATATCTGCCTATGTTGCTCTCTCTCACCCGTATTTCCATGATCTGGAGAAATTCAAGGAGAATCTGGACTGTCACATGTCATCCAGCCAAAACTCCAGTGAGGTGAATGCATCATAAGTGCTGACTGAAGATGAACCATAAATGAACAAGACATGTAGCTGACAAGGCCACTGTCCATACAAACCACATAGCTGTCCTAGCGAAGATCATTATTTGGAGGTTTTATGCACTTATCTTTTATTCTGGGATTGTGATGTGCTTATCCATGGAAATCAATCTAGTTTACTTTTACCAGAGCAATGCAAGGGCCAGGGCTTTGACCTGCTGCCATTGCAGCTTTATGTTTGTTTTGTTTTTGTTTTGTTTATCTACCTGGGAAAACTCCAGACTAAGAAAAGCTGCTGACCAGTTTTGCTGCCATTTTATTCTTGTCATTTTGAATGCTGCCAGTGTGGAGTTTGATGATCGAGTCACTGCCAAAACATGATGCAATCTCTCTCTCTAGCTGCTGAAGCATGATTTGGTACCTTTTTATTATTATTTTGTGATCTCTTACAGTGATATTTAAAGAATGGCATTGAAATATCAGATCTCTGCAACCTGCAGTTAACTGATACATGTAACTGATACATGTGTTAATACATCCAGCTACTGTTCATTCATAGCATATATGCAGGTGCTTCCCCACTTGATAACTTGGATGGATTATTTTATCGTTTCATTGCCCTTTAAAAACAAGAGTGATGATGGCCATCATAATAAATGTCTCAACTTTTAGGTTTTTTCATACACAAGCGAGTTATTATCTAGCTACGTTTGTGTGCATGTTTCAAAAAACTGTCCTGTTCTTAAAGAGTCTTTCAGTTTCCAAATGGTCGGTTTGTGTTGAAATGCAGGCACATTCTAGCCTGTCGTCTAACCCCCCATTCCCCCTGGAAACAGCTGCAAGAATACTTTCTTTATCTCATTCAAAATTTTCTGATGTGCAGTTCAAAGACATGAGCAGAGCCAATGAAAATCAATACAGATTTTCACCTTCAACCAATTCTGATTATCAGCCATAAAGGAAAACAGAAAAAATATTTCTGGTTTAGAAGCAAGACTCCTATACTTGTAATAAGCACAGATAAGTGTTTGTGCTGCCTTGTATGCTGTATACTGTGCTGCCTTACCTGCAACACCCCTCCATGCATCACAAGTGCATGAACATTACTGTCTCAGAATCCCTCAGATGTCACTTATTAAGCAGACTTGTTTTCTATGCAGAAATGCATGACCTTCTCTCCTAAACCACCATGTGGGTATACTGGCACATGCCTCTCCACTAGGGTTAATGTGCTATTATTGAATGTCAAAATAACTAAGCAATTCACATGTCTTTATGTCACAGTTATTTTAAATATTACATTAAATTTTTATATTTAGTNTAAATTTTTATATTTAGTATTTTTACCTTAACTAAAATATATTTTCAGTATTTTTAAAAGAAACTTTTATTTTTTTAATACTGTACTGGGGAAAAAGAAATATTTTAAATCCATTAAAGCTGTTCCCTAACATGACTTTAATGCATTTACCTGGATATGACTTGGGGGAAAATATTAGTCCAACAAGTATAACTTATGCTAAGTGAGGCAGCCAGCTTTGCTTACTCCTGTGACAGTCCCTTAGGCTTCTCTCTTCCTCATCTCTGTTTCATGTTGTCTAGGTAGTGAACCAGAATTATATCCTCACCACAGCATGCTGGGCAGAAGCAGGTCCTTAGCAGTGAGTTGAGCAATGTCATTTTTCCAGTTGTGACAGAGGAGCTTGTAGCCGTGTCCCTGGCAAGTCTCACTCCCGTGCTAGACTGGCTGGTGTGGCAAACTTCACTGTTAGCTGTTCCAGGTATCTGTGCTGTCTGGGACACGGTCCACTGCTAGGATAGTGAGTGGATCTTCCCTGTCTCTTGGATAAAGCTTTTTGTTACTGTTAGACACATAAGTATGTGATATGTGGTTAAATTAAATCTGCTTTAGAGAAGCCAGATTTTAAAAGGACCACTTGCATGCCTGCATGCAGTGGCCTGTGCTTTTCTTCATGCCTAGAATGAGCCTATGCAAAACTTACCAGCATGAACAGGCAAGTTGCAAATTAGGCCTGGCAAGAGCATGCACAAGGCATCTGCACACAGAGATACCACAGATGCGTAACACAAGAATTTTGGAAGCTCTACGAGCAGCAAGCTGAAGGCCAGGGAGCGGTCACAGCAGCTAACCCTCTAATGCTGGCCTTGCCTTTGTCATTCTCTCTGTCCCTACATCCAAGGGAAGTTATGAAACCACTGTATTGGTGTTCTCCCAACTCTACTTCTCCACAGGTCAATGGACCCGAGTGTGAGTAATTTTTAACATTCAAAGAAAAGGATGTGCCAGAGTGAAATTTTTGCTAACAATTTTTAAACACTAATTAGAACAACAAACAGAGCCAAAATTCAGGAGACTCTTGCATCAGTAGCATATAGAAAAGTTTTCTACAGAGTTTAGCACTTTCAAAAACATTCCACATTTTACCTAGTGCTGAGCTATCTATCATACATACCTTATCAGGGCATTCAGCTGGTGTGGCTTCCCAGCAACTGTTCAGGGAACTCTCCCCAGAGCTCTCCACCAACTAACAGAAGGTGAAAATGTAGGTGAGGAGCCTAATTTTCAAAATGTGCATCTGTTCCATGTAAGAAGAACTTATTGTATTGAGCTTAGCAAAGCAAAGGCTAGAAGAGAATATGATTGCTAAATGTAGGTACATAATTAGGGTAAAACAAAAAAGAGGGGAGAGAACACTTTAAGCGAAAGGTTAGTTTTGGCCCAAAAACTAATGAGAATGTGGAAATCACAAGGAAGTTAACTACTGGACCAGTATTTCCCAATCAGTAGTATCAGACAAAGAGCTCAAAGAGCAGCAGAGAAAAATAGAGGCTGGCTTATGGAATCAAAAGCAGAGCTTCTGCAACATGGTGCTGTATGTTGTCTAATGTAGTAGGATCAGGTTATAAATGAGGTTATTCAGGAGAACAGCTTGCAAAGAGCTGCATTAATGGTCATGTTCTGGAACATCCTTCCAGTGGGAATGACAGGAACAAAAACAAGAACTCTTAAGTTCTGTCTTGGCAGAGTTAGGGAAAATAGTTCTCTAATGGGGTCCTTATGGTAGCAAGGGCCTAGATTCAAAGGACCAACAATTTTTCAAATTACCTCCTTTTCCAAATCTTTAGGAAGAAATTCCATTTGACATGCCATAGACTTACTCTTATTCCAGTCTTCCCTGCCAGACTGTGGGGCTTCACTTACATTAGTAAACTGAGAAAGCCTGTCCTCTGACAAAGTGCTGTCATTGGTTAAAATCATGTCAGGCGTATAATTAGATGGCGCAGACAACTGTGGGACTGTGCTCAAACCCGTGCCCTTCCTCTTCTTATTTGACTGGTATAGCTCTAGTATTTTAGTACCTTTACTCATTGCTGCCATATGTGTAGGACGTAGGAATTGTGTAGGTGAAAAAGAAAGTGCTGTGATGAAAACTCTTTGTACACCCTTTAAATAAGATTTCAGAATGCAGTTCTTTGATAACCAATCCTGTAAGTGTTCTACAGGAGTAGTTCAACAGCAGCTAAAAATACTGAATAAAAAAAGATACATTAAGTATAGCTCCTAGAGCACCCACAACCAGGCACTGTGCTCTTCTCAGCAGAGAACAGGGTGTTCTAAGGAATGGAAAGAGCAATTTCTATTTCCCACGAACCTTTTTTCTTTTTTTTTAATCACTACTATATAGTTCTGCAGAAAAAACAGACCCAACAGACAGGGAAAAAAACCCACCAAAGCCAGCTAGGTAAGTGCTAATTGCTGTGCCATAGAAATCCATATGGAGCACCCCTTTTTAATCTTCACCCTGTCCACACTCACACTAGCCTTCCAGTTCTCCTTCAACTTCCTTATGGAAACAGGTTTCAGTGATGCTCACAGGTGCTATTTCCAACAAGGTTCTTCCAAATTTTCGGTAGCTGCACAGTGTCAATGTCTCCTACATCCCTATTGGCAAATGTTGCTTTTTTTAGTCCTGCAGCCTAGAACCAATGACTAGAAAAGAATCTCTTTGTGCACCTCCTTGCTTACCCTTAGTTTTGCGTACACCTGTGTTGCCTTCCGTGTGCCTAGTAAAATTCTAAAAATAGGGTTTGTGCGTATTTCTGTGTAGGCTGTGCCCACACTCCAGGTTTTTTTCAGCCCAATAGTCCACAATGTTAGAGCATCTTTTCCTGTTATTTCTGTCCTAAAACACAAAAAAATGGGGAAGTCATGTTTGCAAAGTACTGAAATTTAGTGCTATGTGTACAGAGCCTTTTTCATGCAAGGAATTGCTAAACTGCAGCATTTGAGAATCTTTTGCATGGGTGTTGTATCCAGCATCCTAACTCTTATTTGGTTTTTCAGTGGTTGTTTTGGTGAAGAAGAAAATATTGTGCCATGCTACTTTTCACAGGTTCACTCACTGTCTTTGAGAAGTGTGTTTTATTATACTTATAGTTCTCTCTACTGTTAGGAATTAGACCAACTTTAATATGGCAAATAAAGAGAAACCATGATGTTTTGTTCTTTTAGCCAACAAACTTGGAGCACTTAGTTGACACACAACTGAAAAAATATCAGTTGTCAATTATGTATATGAATCAGAAACCACACAGTTTGGTTTAAAAGGCCACATAAATTAATCATGTTCCATGTATAAGACACGTTTGAATAATGAGAAAGTTTATTCTAAGAACTCTGTTTTATAGAACCACTTCACTAGTATTTTTCATACACAGTAGTTTCAGGAATAGATTGACTTTTATATACAATGTGAATTAGAAGATACTAGGCTATCTGAGTGATTTTGTTGTGTTATGCTTGAAGCTTGAATTGATTGCAAGCTTAGGAACCTAACATATTTATTTTATTGCTACAAAACTGCTTCTAAATATCAAGATCTTTTTTGATGTTAACAGGATTTCACACTTCTTTAATGTGTAAATTATTTTCTTAAAATTAGTGTGTTAGAAAAAGAATTTTTCCAAACTGCAGTGGTGGGGGAAGATTTAAGAAATATATTTTTACTTTCACAGAGAGATGAAACCTTCAGTAACTGACTGTCAATAAGCTATCACTTTTACTTCCTTTTGATTACTAAGCCTCGAGTATGCAGGTTACTTTTGATGAAGAAAAAATTCAGAAACAATCTCTAGAAAAGTAAATGGGATTTTATATGTTTAACCTTCCAAGTTTCATTTTCATATCTGTTTTTTTATGCAAGTACAGTTCAGATGTACAAAAACATGGCTACAATTTTAGCAGTCTAACAGGCTGTACTACTCAAATAGGAGTTTTATTTGTGAGCTGTTTATTTTATTATATCTCTCTGTTTTGCAAATTATTAGATAATGACTGTAATATAATTCTAGTTTCTGGACTAGACTCTGTAACCATCAAATCCCAATAATTTATGTAAAACAGTAAGAAGCTTTCTCATTGATTTAAATTAACTAGGCCATTAAAAGAAGAAAGTTGTGGACATACAAACTGACAAATATACTTTGTCAAGTGTTGTTTCTTCCCTTTAGTTTGAAGCATAGCAAGTATTGCATACCGATATGCAATATATACACAATATAAGACCCATAAAGACCATTTAGGAATAGTGTGCACAGGTAATATGAAAAGTGGCTCTTTAAGTTCTTGAAGAAACCAGCTGAAAATGATTCTTTTAGCTGTAACACTCAAAATTTTGAAACATATATTTTTCCATTAAAAAATATTCTGAAAAATTATGTGTATGTTTTTAATTCAGTGATAGGCACCCAAACAGAACTGAATCAAGTAGGAACATGTTCTCAAAAATGGTTCTTCCGGGCCAAGGAGGTACCACAAATTCTTTATGTACTCAGCAGAAGCTGAAATTAACCAGCACCATTCTTAGACGGGCCTTGTGCTTTCTGGGCAGAAAAACCCAAGGTTGCTGTGAGCAAAGTTAGAGGAAAATTTGCTTTGAGTCCTGTGAGAGCTTCTGCAATATTCAGATTTCCAGCCTTCATTGAAAGACTGTGTAAAACAGCGAAGATAAATCAAAACTATTTAACCATATGGTCTTTTTTCCTTCACATTAAATATTTTATCTGCATTAGAATATATTGGTGAGCTTCATCTAGCCCAATGTTAATGAGACTTTTGCAAGGCTAGAGAAAGTAAAAAGAACTTCTGCTAAGGATATTTTGATTCTGGGTGATTGTGGTAGAGCAGATTTTTTGTTTCCAAAAAAGATCAGACAAAAGATACTGCCCTCTTTAAAAACAAACACACACAACAATAGACAAAAAATAAACAAGCAAATAAAACAAAATATACACACACAAAAAAAAAAGTCAACAGAAACAACTGACACTTAGTAAAATACATTTTAAGAAACTATTGGGAAAATATGATCAGGACGAGTGAAAAGGAGCGTATTTTTAATGTGAGAAATGCAAATGCAAAAGATGTGTATTAAATACGCATTGAAACTGATACTTTTTCACTGACCTTGCAAAGTTGATGGGGTTTTATGGAAGAAAAGCATCCAATATGAACTTATTCTAACTACCACTTAAATGTTCATTTGCACTAAGGCAATGTATAGTGTTTGACTTAAAGGAGATGGGAAAACATGTCATGTTAAACTTGTGATTTACTTTGGTGATGTCTACATGGATATGTTGTAAAGCTGTCAGGCTCATTTTTGAGTAAGCCAAATTCGCATTCACTCTATTAGCTTTCTGCACCTTAAGCCCATTCATATGCTAGAGAAAAACACATTTTCTAGTGTTTACATAAATACTTGATCCCGTTGACATGCTCATGTTAAATCCAGCCAAAGACCACTGTCTCTGCCACTGAATGGAAAATGCATTTTCACAGACTGACAGCTTCCTTTGTACAATTACTCCTAAAGAGTTTGTAATTAACATTCAGCAATATAGAGCCCTTCCTCTTACTCCATGTTTCACACATACATCACGTTATGTGAATTCTCAGTCTGTTTTTTTTTTAAAACAAACAAAAAACCAAAACAAACAGAAAACTACCCAATTTTTCAATGTTAGGATCAATTTTGAGTGGCTAGATGAGGGAGGAAAATTGTGATGGGATGCAAAGATAGGAAAAATAGGCAGAGAGTAGGAGAGTTGGCATGTGGAAAAGTTGCATATAAACGGAGGGGGAAGGCTTTTTTCCCACGTGTTTTGTTTTCTCCTGTCATTTACTTTCATAAGCATAAGATGATAAAGCAAGACTCTTGCACAGGATTTTAGTTCCAGGTACTTGTTATGCCAACTCAAGTCAAGAGTTCAAGTGCAATTTTTCAACATAGTAACAGCTCTATTTTTTAAATCAGATTTTGCAGAAGCTAGAGCTTTTTCTGGGTAGATACAAAAAGAGTCTTATGAGACAGCTCAAGAGCAGGTGAAGCTGGCCACAGAGACAGTGCCTGTAGTTTATTTGCAGATACGGAGAATGTACAGCTTTACTGTAGGAGACTCACTAACAGTGTCTATTACTAGGCAGTGTTGTGCATTACAAGCTGACTCCTGATGCAAACTGCAAATCCTTTGGCAATCTGAAATGCCATGGTTTTGCACACTTGGATTTTGATAGGATTATCCACATGCAAGTTTGCTGGATCAGTCCAGGTGGTTCACCATCTTACAGGATCAAGTCTGAGAGTTTAGAAATTCTGTCTGACACCCAATGTAAGAAATAATAATACAAAATAATCTGCCATGGGAAAAGTCTTTTGGTAAGTTGTACAGCAGGAATGAAGCTTTCTGAGCCGCTGTGCCAATCTGAGAGCTACTGTTAACTATTGTTATGCAACCTCTAAAAATACAAAATATGAGGCCTGTGTAGCACTTTGTTGTGTTCAGTCTATGTGTGTGGGTGGCAGAGTAAGTTGGCACAGAGTGGCTAATTTTGGTCCTTCCATTAAACATGAGCAACTAGAATTCACACAGAGACAAATGCCACAGTTCCAGTGATGGGAAACCTCCACTTCTACACAATAGTTCTCTGGCATTTGTTAAAAACATGCAGTGATAGATCACCCAACCACTCGAGCTGTCCTTTCCTTATCCCACATCATCCTTCTGTGATAGTGAAAGAAATGTTGGAGAGGCTGTTCCTCAACAGTCTTCCAACTTCAGCAACAATTACCTACCACTTGCATCTGACCCTGCTGGTACTTCCACTGCCACTGAAGAAGCTGTGAACTAAACTACTACCTTGTGATTCTGCAGCCCCCTAGTCTGCTGGCAGCCAGTGATTTGTACTCTGGTTTTAATTTGCTTCTCATTAGGAACTGGAAAATAGTACAGTAGAATATGGCAAAGT
The DNA here is from genome assembly GCA_013390005.1 of Calyptomena viridis. NCBI lineage: Eukaryota > Metazoa > Chordata > Aves > Passeriformes > Eurylaimidae > Calyptomena > Calyptomena viridis. Next base: position 68,403 of record WEIV01020247.1, read on the forward strand.
GTGTGCTACTTTTACACTTTTTGGTTCAAAGCAAAGCAATGAGCTAGAACAGATTAAGCACTATATAAAGTATTTAATCAGCCCAAACAGTTTTTTATTAAGAAGATTATTTACTAAATACTAAGAAGATCCCTGGACAACTGTCTGTGATGCACACATTTACAAGAGCACCCACTGAAGCTTCTGTTATACAGAAGCTTTTAATGGATACAGAAAAAGACTAGCAATGCCAGCCTCTTACTGCTTACTCCACTTCCCATCCCTTCCCCAGGATCACTATTCCCAGGGAGAGGTTCCCTCACAGGATGAGGCAAAGCAATCATGAAACAGTCCCCAGCTCTCAAGATAACTTGGGTTCATGTAGGCAATCAAGCTCATTCCTTTTTACTGTGGCAGTTTAGAGTACAGAGCGCTGCCACAAGTACAAGGCACAAACAGACCTTAACCCCCAGGTTCTAGAGGAGACAGTATCCTTACTATTTCTGTGACAGTTCACTTTTTTTTTTTTGCTTTTTAAACAACAGTGTTGTAAGAACTCCCTTGAGAAAACTCTCCAGCTACACAAAAAGGATGGCACTGAATTCTGGGCATTTTGCGGGAAAAGACAAAATGTTGTATTCCAGGTAGATGATGATCTATCTCCAACAATCATCCTTCATCTGTGATAGGAAAAAACCCACCTAACTGGGTCCAAAATCTAGCCTGGGTCTGCAGAGTGCTAGTTAAATAAGAAGGACCTCTCAAATCTTTTTCCAGTAAGACCCAAAACCCATCATGATTTCTTGCAGGAACTTTATCTTGGAGTCACTTTTAAGAAAGGTGGTTGTAACCGTGGGTTGCAATTACAACAAAATGTACATGAGACATTGGATGCTGACGAGAAGTTTGTGGATGTGAGGCTCTACAAGGTGGCTTATGTAAGCTTAGTGAGGATGTGCTTGTGTGAAAGTTTTGGTTGCCATGCACATTTTGAACTGAAGTTACCTATTATAACACGATAGAAGGACTGCAGCATCATGAGATTAGGGGCTTTCCCTCCCTAGATGTTTAGCAAATCAGTGAGTTTCCAGCTTTGTTTTGTTTTGATTTGTTTTATTTCACCTCCACTATTGCCATTTCTCCTTTCTATTGTGCATAATAAATTGAATAGAAAAGCATTACCCTGTAGTTTACCAGATCAAAAACAGAGCAGGCCAGCACTGTCTAAAAATTTTGATCACTCTCTGGTGGTCAGTATTAAGGGAATCATATAATCATAGAATATGCCAAGTTGGAAGGGACCCACAAGGATCATCGAGTCCAACTCCTGGCCCTGCACAGAACCATCCCCAAGAGCCACACCATGTGCCCGAGAGTATCATCCAAATGCTTCTTCCACTCTGTCAGGCTTGGTGCTGTGACCACTTCCCTGGGGAGCCTGTTCCAGTTCTCAACTACCTTCTGTATGAAAAACCTTTTCCTGATGTCTAACCTAAACATCCTCTGACTCGGCTTCACCATTTCCTCAAGTCCTGTCACTGGTCATGAGAGTGAAGTTGTCTCTGTTTAGATTCCAACAAATAGAATTCAATATCCATGACACCTGCCTTCCATTCAGCACCGTTTAACAACCTCGCTGTTACTCTCACACTGTTCAAAATCTCTTTTCCTGGATATTGAACTCCCCTCTTACAACCCACTTGGAGTCATGACAATGTGAGCTAAAGAAGTTTATGTTACGATGGTGCTTTTTGGTAAGGAACAAGAGCCAGTTCCAACTGAAACAAGAACTGAAAGAGTCTTGAGGACTCTTAGCCAGGCATCTTTCACAGGCAAGGTAGTAATTTCTGTTAAGTCAAGAAACACATTTCAATATCCTTGGGGAAAATATAAAGGTGCCATTTATTTTTGCAATAGAACCTATTCTCTACACAAAGCTGTATGATTTTGGCACTGAAACCAAGTCCACAGATGAACATTCATTTTCTTCTTGCAGTCTTTAATTTCCATGTAAATTCTTTACAAGTATTAATGTATTTATGGTCCGTCTCATTCCAGTTCATTTAAGTGGTCTGTATCTGCCTTTGAATCTCATATGGGTTTTATTGTTAATGTAATATTTTGCTGCATTACTTTGAACAGCTTTAAAAGTATAATGTCTTTGAATGCTCTAGTTAAAAAAAATTATACCCTCAAAATAATGTCTTAGAAGTTGGAACTGTATACTTTGGAAATTATGTTTGTATTATGACTCCCAAAGGCATCACAGGGTGCTTTCCTTGGTATGTTTGTCTTTTACTTTCTGTGTAACAGTGTGTATTTGTATTTCCTCACTAGTTTGATACTCTTCAGTCTGAAGGCCTCAGTCTGCAAACACATTAATACTGTACCTCACCTGAGCAGTCCCACAGAGCAGAAGGGGGTTACTCATGTGATCATAGTTGCTCACAAAAAGTATTTGCAGAAACAGGCTTTCCTTTCGTAACTGACTGTAGTTGTGAGGACACATGGTTAATAACAGCACCAAGACACCAGTAAATGGGGTCAGTTTTTATTGAAGACATGGACACATTTATCTTCAAGTTATTTGACATTAATCTAAATTTTTGCTATTATAATTAATTATATTATTTGTTATGAAAACACATTAGTTCTGTGAAAGGGTAGTTGCAAAAAGATTGTCAAGTCTTGCTGCTTTATTGTTTATTTGCATTTAGTATACAATTTTGGGTGTTGAAGTGGAGCTAGCTTCTTAGAGAGGCAGAAAGATAGATCAGTCAGAAAAAATTATAAATAAGCTTCATACTGTACATTGAGTTTTGCAACTAAAGTAGTATGTCTGTTCAGATTTAGTATTTTTTATGCTTTAGAGCATTTTTGTTTGTTTTAATGTGTAAAGGAATAAGATTACTTTGAAATGCTATTGTAGAGCTAATTTTACACATAGTGGGAGAATGTTGTCTGAAAAATTAAAATTAGAAAACATTACATAGGCTGCCTTTGGCTTTAGTTTTTTGCAGCAGGTCCAGCAGATATCTGTCAATTCCAGATGCTTTCAGCCAGGGGCCACATTTGTGCAGCATCTTGTAACTGAAGGAAGTTTTTTGCAGTGATAAAATTGCCCATCTGGGCTTGAAGTAAGATTTCTGCCTAAACAAAAGCATAAAGGCAGCAAATTTAGATTTTTTTTTTTTCTGCATGGACAGTTGCATGAAATAGGATTGGGGTTTCAAAGTATTTTAAATCATTTAGCATGATTTACTCTTCTTGTAACTCCACTGACTACAGTTAAACTAAAAATTCAGCCTCGTAAGTCTACAAATTTCAGTGTCAGGCAGCTCAGGTCTATATAAGGATTCCGTAGTTTAGTAAGTCAGCAAGAATACTATATAAATGGTAGTGTGTGATAAAAATCTTAACTCTAGTAACATTATTTCTCTCAGAATTTCTATTCATTGCTTTCTTTATTACAAAAGTTCAGAAGTGCACTTCTTAGTGGCATTTGGATATGTGGAGAAAAGCGGGATGCTGGTACAGAAAAGTACCAGAAATTAGATTCAGTTCTTACTGCTCCATGTGTGCCTACTTACATGTTACAAATCCCACTGAAGTTAACAGAAGACATGTCTAAAGCCTGTTTGTAACTCTCACAGGATACTGGTTTCAGAATCTGCAAGATAAGTTATGTTCTCAAAAGGCATTATCAAAACTTGTGGTTTCAGGTTTACAGAATACTGTGAACAGTGATGACAGCTTCTGAGACACATCCAGAGTAACTTTATTAATTGATATTACAGTAGACCAACATCTATTAGCAAATCAAAATCTCTCTTGGTACCTTCATTACTCAGTAGAATTCTACAAAAAAAAAAAATTTGGAAAATTTGGAAACAGCCTCTAATGCTGTTTGGCTTGATTTTTTTCCCTTTTTTCCACCTGTTTTTGTCATAAAACGTAATTTGCTCTGGAGGTGTCTAGCATTTGATAATTCAAGGAAAACATGTAAAGCAGTTCAGAATACTTTTCTTCATTCACCTTAGGGCATATACTCAGCTGGTAAAAATCAGCATAGTCCTGTTGACTTCTACAGCATTGTATCATTTATACCAGCGTGACAGTTGGCATGTTAGGTTTTAGATTTCAAGTCACTTTACCTACATATGCAGTAGGATTCTGTTTTGCAAGACAGAAAGTTACCTATGGTGCAAACTGTACTACCTAGACTACCGTTGATACCTATTCACAGGACATGATTTCACTGTATCATTTCATACTTGAAATTCATGATGTTCTTCTAATCAGGGTACAAACATGAAAAGGTGCGTGTGTTACTGTTTCTTTTAAAGGTGCATCATTTAGTTTTTTATTCTGTGTACTTAATAGTTACTAGTCAGTGTTCTTTACATTCTTTGCATTCAGCATTAAAATCAGCTACGTGTGAAATACAGTATCACCTGCAGAGGTACAGAAAATGTAACAGGAATTTCTTGAATTGTTACTTAAATATACTGGTTTACCTTTTAGTCATCAATATGACATCAAGGGGCTACAACATGCGAACTGTGGTATACAGAAGTCTTGCACCATTGCTGTACAGGAAATCCTGCAGCCTCTCTCATCTTCTTGCACAGCTGCTGATTACCATATACAGATTGGGGAAAAGTTATGTTTCTGCTGTACAGAATGGTTGGGAAGTAACACAGACGCTTTGGAAACTCTAGCGCTCCCTTTGCAAGCTTTCGAACAAAGCCCTTTGATCTAACTGCATGCCTGCTCTGTGTCCCAAATTTCACCCTATGGGGCTTTCTGCTTTAAGAACACCCTCAGCTGGGGTTGACTGCATTGAAGTTCATTGGAGCATGCACCTTACCGTATAACATATTCTTTAGCTTTTACAAGTTTGTAAAGATGGTTGACTGCAAAACTAATCATGTGTCAATACAGCAGAATTAAATTAAGGCACACAGAAAGTTATCAATAATGTATTATATCAGAATTACAGTCCTTTGGAACTGAATGTTTTGCTGCTGGCAGTGCAAGAAAAGCAAAGTTGTGTATTTATTGTTGGGTGCTGAGGGTTCAGTATGAAAATCAATATAATAAAATTTTTCACAGTGTCGAGTTCTCTTTGGTTGTTCCCAAATTATTGAAAAGTAAAAAGGTAAAAAACTAGTTTTGTATTTGAAACTACTTCACCCTTCTAGCTATATTTTTATCCAAAAATGTAAAATGAATACAAATGCAGTAAGTATTGTATATTAAATACAGAAAATTAGCAACATTGGTTTCTAGTTTTTATGTTTGCAAGTGTGTTTCTCAACACTCTATATTCTATATTCTTAACACTGTATATTCTACTCTCAACACTGTATATTCTAGAAAATCAACAGACACACACAAGACAAAGAAACATAAGAACATGCACACCTTTTCCAGCACTTTACCATATACATCTATTTTTATAAAAATCTGACCTCATTTGTACTAGTTTCTCATTTCTGAGCTACTTTATTGCTTACCTTGGATGAATAAAAAAATAAAAATCTGAGATCACTTTTTCTTTTAAAGGCAAAACATTTCTTCAGTTGCTGGAAACTCTCTATGATTCAGCACTTTTCTGTCTCTACTGAAATCTCCTTTGTTTTGGTCTAGGCAAATTGTTCTTTAATTCAGCTATAATGGCTCTCAGTTGTCCATGAAATTCACTATTTTCCCAAAGGTTACTTGATCCAACTGTTGCACTAATGTGCGTGCTATCTGTGTATTCCTAACAATTCTGCTGTTTTCATCTTCATCTTTTAAGGACCTGAGCACACTTCATTAATTGACTGTTTTTTTGATTGGCTGTAAATACAACTAGTAACATTTCTGGGTATATAAAACTGGCAGAATGGTAAAAGTGTGTGTTTTGGGTCAAACACAAAATGATACATCAGACTCCAAAACCAGCTGCATGTTTTCTGTCTTCAACCAAAAAATCCTCATTGAAACAACTCAAATAAAGCTTCAGCTTATTTTAAAGGTCATTAAGTGCTCTTTAGAGCAGGATACAAGTAGATTCTCCTAACAGGCCTCCAACGAACCACCAGATGTAGGAATCTAAAAACCATTAGCTCAAGCATCCAAAGAGGTGTCAGCTCCTGGATGAAAGCTGACAGACACAAATGACTGCAAAGCTAACCAGACACTAAAGCCTCAAAGGATTTTATAGCTTAGAACCAAAACTTTGTGCTGCCCTTAGAAACTAGAAGGAATCATGGAAGTTTTTTACAAGCTTAATTTTAAACTAAGGTTATAAACTGCACGTGCAACCCAGCCTTAAATAAAAACAGCAGCTACCTTTACATTATGTGACATTCCAAATTAGTCTTTAAGCACATTAGAAGATTATGAGCAGCAGTCCAGCCAGGGACAGACACAAAGTGAACTGCAGTGAGGCCAGTCCGAGTCACAAATACCCGTGTTAGCCATAGCTAATGGATTGTGGAAAAGGGAAAAATCATGGAAATCTTTAACATTACATAAGAGCTACTATAGAGATCTGGATGCTATCTGGTGATTTATCTTTGTTAGTGCTCAGAGCAAGACACCACAGAAGAAAATTCAGCAGTCTGTTAACAGTTATGGAACTAATTTTTCATATTGTAATTTTCTTCCCAGCTCTCATCTGTGAGAAGGTGAATTCATAAAACCCAATTATAGAAAAGAAAATTATATTAAAAAAAATCCATTAAGCAAAATACAAAGGACCTTGTTGAAAAAAGCACAAATCTTACTCTTCCCATTATCCACATAAACGTTCTTCTCTTTGCCTCAAAATTATCTAATGACACGAGGTGTCACGTCTGTTAGCACCATAGAAACATTTAAAAAACCCCCTTCAATTCATTGTCTATCAATCACCTGCACTGACAAACGGAAAGCAAGATTTACAGTATCTGTATCACTCCTCATTTTGCACCCATCAGTTGTGTTGCTCCCTCCACCCACCCCTTTCATAAACAAGGTCATCTTTGAGTCTCCTGTCACACAGAAGTCCTTTCCCTAAGTATTTTCATCCATTTTTAGAAATCGGATTTGTCTGGCTGGACTCCCAAGCCTCCTTCGCAGTCACGGAAAAAAAAAAAGTTAATTGGGGTCTAATTAAAGTACTATGGAGTACTTAGCAGAGGACTCCAATGCCTGCACAGGAGGGACCCCGCGCCTCTGCTTTCCTGCAAAGGCAAATTTTCCTATTTCCAGGCACCAGTATCAAAGCCTCACGGTGCAAACCATGAGATGAATAAACTCTCTTAGTTCGAATTTGGTCAAAACATTTCCTAAGAGTAATTCTGTCCTGGCAGACTTGACGCAGCTTAGGCATTGCCTACTCTGCTGCAGCTGAGCCAAAGCCCAGGGAGACCTGCAGCCCGGGCACCGTGCTGCGCAGGGACGGACAGACAGACACACCTGGGGCCGCCCCGGTGCCGCCCAGGGCTGCAGCAGCGTGGGGCACAGCCTGCAGGGATGCAGTGCCTTCGTGTAGCCACCTAAAACTGGATTGCGTGGGGGTACGGCCCAAACCTGAAAATACGTTTGGGGTGAGGACATCACCGTGCTGCACAAAAAGAGTATCGTCATAGATTTAGTGATACTTCCAAACTCATTTTGGATGTATTTTAATGCAGTTTGTTTCTTTCGTCTTCAGTGTCCTTCTCCCGCATCGCAGGCAGCTGAGGGAGAACTGCCCGATGTGTTTCCAAAGCAGCCATCCTTGATTTAAAACATATCAGCTGTTTTCTGAGGAATAGAAATTATCCCATCCCTTATGCAATCTTGCGATTTTAAATGCTACATTCTGTTTGCAACTGAAGAAATTTTATTTGGAAATCTGGTGTAGTCCCTTTCTTAGTTTTCTTCTGTTTCCTCACAGCCTGCTCTTGATTTTACTATGGAATTTAGTATCACAAATTACCGTGGGCTCACCAGCTTTTCTAGCTATTCCCAAATATGATGAAGACAGCAAAAGTATTTCAGAAACAAAACTCATTTTTGCTTTGTATGGTTAACATATTAATATCTGGTTACTTTTCTTCATTTTTACAAAGCAGTGACTAGCATGCAGTAATTTTTAATAATAATGCTTTTAAAAAGGACATTTGACATTGTGCGTTAGTAGATCATGATAATTCACAGCTCCTCTTAGCATTTTCATTAACTTAATGTAATATTAAATCTGTCAGTATTACAATCTGCTTTATATTGCAGTGCAGATGGCTAACGAGGGATGAGTACACAGTTTTTTCTCTCTTTTTTCATTTTCCCCCTCCTAACTCTCCCCCTCCCCCCCAAAAGAGCCCTATTTCATTGAATTCTATTCCGGGACACGCTGCTATTTCGTAATACCTTAGTCTATGCACCTACCGAAGGAAAAAGGAAAAAGTAACACTGCGTTTCCACCTGTAAGTGACCACTAGATGGATCAAGAGGAGACAAACGGCTCACCATGAAATTCTGCCCTCTCCTGGGATGCAGATCGCAGACGGGTGCCCCGGGATACAAGTGCACGTTTACATGTCACCCGGGCTCCCCCCTGAGCCAACCCCTGTCCCCCCCCAAAGGCTGTCCCGGCCCTGGCCCCGCCGGCGGCTCCTCGGGACAAGACAGGGGTGGCTGGGGGACTGGAGCATCTCCCTTGCAAGGAAAGGCTGAGGGAGCTGGGCCTGTTCATCCTTTAAATGTCGGGGAGGGGACCTCATTAATGCTTATAAATATTTAAAAGGAGCGTCCAAGAGGATGGAGCCAGACTCGTTCTTGTAGTGCCGAGCAATAGGACAGGAGGCAACGGACAGAAACTAATGCACAGGAAGTTCCACCTGAACATGGGCAAGAATTTCTTTACTGCGAGTGACCATGCACTGAAACAGATTGTCCAGAGAGGTTGTGGAGTCACCCTCACTGGAGATATTCAAGAACAGTCTGGACACAATCCTGTGCCATGTGCTCCAGTGTGACCCTGGTTGAGCAGGAAGGTTGGACCAGGTGACCCAGCGTGATCCCTTCCAACCCGACCCATCCTGTGATTCTCCGTGTGACTCTGTGTGTCCCTGCGCCTCCCCGCCCCCGCCGCCTCCCGGCACTGAAGCCCCC
>WEIV01020247.1:77571-105517 GCA_013390005.1 Calyptomena viridis
CAGGCGACAAATGCGGGCCGTGCCCTGCTCCCCCCGGTGCGGGAGCGCTGCCGGAGCGCCCGCGGGGTGTCCCGCCCTCAGCACGTGCCCGCGGCTCCCTGGCAGAATCTTTGATCGCCTGTCAAATCTGGCAGCATCGTGACTGACGCCCGCTTTGTGATCTGCCGAGGGAAGGTGGTTAAGATGCTGGCCTGGCCCGTACAAAAATAAAATGTTCCCACTGGGAGTTGCGGCACTCGCTGAAGTAACGCTGGTCCTTGCTAAGCCGCGTTTCCTCAAACTTGGCGTTCAGCTGTACTCGAGCGATCTGGAATTTTGCTTTATGCAGCACTCTGCTGCCTCGGGAGCCAGCGCTCAGCAGGCAAAAAATGTGATTCTACACACCTAACTGCAGAGCCTAATTTCATAGTTACCACGTGCATGCTTCCTCCTGTTTTTCTATAAATGTTCTTATACCACACTCATAATAATTTAGGCATTGTAAATTTGCTTAAACACAAATCGTAATACTTCTTTTTTCCCCCTTACTTTGTTTCTTTGTAGTATGTGCTGTGAGTTCATACTCACATCCATTCACATCTTTGCATACCTTGCTGGAATAATATAGTAATAGACGTGAAGGATGTATACATTATACGGATGGATAGTAAAGTGCCTTTGATTGTTTTACTGAAGTACCAAAATAATAGTCTTCTAAGAAATAGCTGACAGTGTTAGATTCCCCAGACCAGGCAGACCTATGCTTGAAATTTATTACCCTCTTGTAATGTTTTGGGGTGTGTATTTATTTATTCTTAATTTCCTTTTAATAGGACAGTTGGGATATACCTACCAATGTCAGCAAATCTTTATGTTCCTGTATAGTGTTCATTATGCCATCATGGCTTCTAGTACACACAAGTTTAGAACCCTTTGCTCCTCATGTATGATAGTACAGCTTCCTACCCATTACTTCTCTGCCACATCCCTTCTTAAATACACCATCATTTTGACTATTTGGAGGAAAAAAATAAATGTGCTTTTTCACATCTACATATACTTGCAATATAATAATAGTTAGTATTACTTGCCCAGAGAACCATGCCTGACTGAAGGTGCTTTATGCTTTTCATGAGCATGAAAGCTATACAACAAATACCTTCTTGATATCTGCTTGAGCAAACTGCCAAAAGAAGAAAATGAATGTGCAGACAAGCACTTTATTGAGGATGCTTTTCCGTGCTCTCTCTGGCTAGTGACATGCAGTTTGGCAAAGTAAAAACTTTTCAGAAATGTTTATTGGTGAAGTAATTTTTCATAAATAAACCTGATTGAAATTATAAGAACATGTTTTAAGACATAAATTTCCTAATCATGATTATAGAGCAGTACTCAGTCATTATGTGCTTGCTGTGGGAATGTTAAAGTAAGGCACCGAAGGGAGGAAGCTTCCTAGCGAGTTATCCAGGGACAGCTGAGGAAGTAGAGAAACATTTGAGAGTTGTAGCCTCTTCTGCAGGTAGAGAGTTTTTGTTGGGAAGTGGGGGGTGTTTATTACGTGTTAGCTCCAGTAGCAAAGTAGATAATTTTTATTTAAGAGCAGCAAAAGCCCTTGGTTTTTGATAGAGTTTTCAGATACAAATTCTTGAACGGTAACCAAAAAGAGTTGACTCGGTGTGCTTACTGGAGTAAGCCAAATCTAGTGGATCTGGTATATTAAAATTACCTTTGTGTAGTCAAAACAGTGTTCAAATACTGCCTTCCTGCATTCCTAAAGGAACTCCTTTTCCACTCAAAGCTGAATTCAATTACAAAGGTTTTACTCATTTTTAGATTTGTAATGTGAATGCCTCTTTCTAGGTGTTGTAACTACTTGAGTGCATACATCCATCTGCTACTTGTTTCAGTTGGCACACCTCAGAGTTATTTGCCTGTGTTAGTTAGCCCTTTTTGTGTGAATTAAAGCAACGCCCCAAGAAATGGCAGCAAATGTCACCCTTAGAGTTGCAAAGTCAACTTGAGTCAAAAAATGCTCCGATTGAGAGAGTCCTTGGATTGCTTCAGTGTGGTCCTGGTCCAGACTGTGAGCTAAACTCATATGAGGAGTGCTTCCTTCCAGCCAGGTGCCCCATCCCAGGCAAAGCCCAGAGTCCCTCTTCCAGGTCTAAATGTATCCCCAAGGGCTGGGGATGCTTGCAGTCAGTCCAGAAAGTCAGCATTGCTGTGGTCACTGCTGCTGCTGTGGGGCAACAGCTGCTGCTTCTGGCAGCTTTCACAAACAATCACTTCCTGTGCATGGGGATTTCTGAATGCCTGATCAAAAGCAGTGTTGGACATGTAAGAGCAACACAAATGGTTGAACCTTTGCTTTGAATCTACAAAATGTTGTACTCTTTAAAAAGCAAGGCATTGCTGGGCTATTTAATCTTTTTCCTCATCTCCAAACTGAACAGTAAGAACAGTGTGTGCTATGTTCTGCAGAAGTAAATTGTAAAGTGTTGAGATGATGTAGTGATAAAACCCCATGAGATAAGGGATATATGTATCTCCCTTTCACATGAACAAAATACCATTGGCATATAAAACTGTGGAAGAATTGTTTGTTAGAGGTTTTCTACTAATTGCTGGGGTGGATTATGGATTCTAAGTTTTAATTAAATCTTTTACAGCCCAAAGAGGATGCATGGGTTTTAAAGACAGAATACCTCATAACATTGGGCTTATATGTATATTTGGTTTTGTGGGGCTTTTCCTCCTTAAAATAGCCCTAGGTCATAGAATTTTCATATGTGCATAATTATAGCAGAATACCACTGCTTTCTTGTTCTGGTGTTACAGCAAGAAATTTTATGCAGAATTTATTGATCTACTGCCATCAATTTTGAACAGAACATTAAAGGCATAGGATCAGTTGTCCCAGAGAGTAAGAGCTGAAATTTAATTGCATTGTCCATATCCCAAGGAAGAACGTTTCAGCGGTCGTGATACTGTTCTCAGTTTGCAAAATTATTGCTCAGGGAGGGGAATACTGTGAGGAATATGGTCTCTTTTGTGGATCAGTTCTTTCTGCCACAGTACAACTAAAATTGAAAGCACTTATCCGAGTCTTTCTGCCAGACTCAACTTAGAAACAAATCAGAATTATTTTTCAGTGAGTGAGAAGGCGTTTTTATGAAGAACAAAAAGAAGATATTTTTGTGTCATAGCGCAACTGATGAATTTTATATTTCTTTTTTGTTGTTTCATATTTAAGGCTTATATGAATCCCATAGCTATGGCCAGAGCACGAGGTCCTGCACCAAATTCAGGACCAACAATACAAGACTACTTGAACAGGCCAAGACCCACATGGTAAGTGGCAATACCTCTCTACCATTCTGACCTTTTAAGTAAAAGATTTGTTCTGTCGTACTAAAATGACACTGGTACCTACCTCCTCCCCAGAATATCCAGTAGTAGATTTTGAAGGATTCCTTGTCTCTGACCAAAGTGTTCTTTTCTAAATATGTATTCAATCTCATCTTTTAAAAACAATAGTATTTCATTTTGAAATGTATATTTCTTATTTGCCTGTATTTTTTTGGCAACAGTTTCAGTTTCTCAGTAGAGGAAAATGTTTGTCATTTTACCTCTTTCGCAAGTAATACCTAAACCCTGCAGATATATTCAATTTGTAAACAAATTAGTCTCTAGAAAAACATTTTGCTGGTATATTCATACAACACAGTCATCCCAAAAAAGTCATCACTTTGAGATACTATCGACAACTTACTTTATGTTCAGTCCCTTTTGCCTAATTTCATGAGACATTACAGAACAATTTCCCAAATTGCAAAGTTAGCTTTAGGTCTTTCAGAGGGATTTAACTGCCGTACTTAAGTTATTAGGGTTAGGTTACCATATGTGTAACATCTAAGATCTTTAGTTCTTCTGTTGGAAGTTCAACCAAGGCTAAACTTCAAAACCTCTACAAAAAGTTAGACATTGAAGAGGGCATGAAGAAGGCATTTTTAAGTGTGAAAATTGTGGTCTATCATCCTTTTCATGTAGGGAAGAAGTGAAAGAGCAACTAGAAAAGAAAAAGAAAGGATCCAGGGCTTTGGCTGAGTTTGAAGAAAAGATGAATGAGGTTGGTAATGTCGTTAGCTGTTAATACATGATTCCTCTTACCTAACAAGCCACTTTTCTTCTCTTATCATTAACAATACCAAGTAGCCACAGTATTTCACTTCACTCAAGCTTTTAATGAGTAAATATTTTATTTCATTTATATCAGGAGTTAAGGTTACCACTTAACCAGTGAAGAATTACTCTCTGTTCTGAGAAACACTATATAAAAACTTATTAAAATTGTTGGTGAGTAAAACTTGACCTTGTCATAAATGTAAACATATTTATACAAATGCATGTGCGTATCTTAATAAATTAAATTGGAGCATTTTCAGTTATGATAAACCCAAGTCTCTTGTGTTAATCTTTACTTGTTTAAGGTGATAGAATCCAAATATATTGGAAAAAAGTGTGTTACTGGAAACAGACTTCTTTGGCAAGGAATGTACATGTAGTATTAATACGGGATAGGGCATAAAAAATGGCCTTCAATGTACAGATAGGACTATAAAGCACTTCTTTTTCACTCGTCCTATGACGATTACAATATGTGCTGGTTCTCTGCTATAAATGCAGATGTTGTGATGCTTACATTCTGTACCTACTGGAGATCAGCACAGTGTAAGAAAGTTTCACATGTAACTCCTGTTGTATACAAGGGGTAAATTAGTATACAGTGAATTTAACTGTTTCTGTGCCTTCTTGGGTCCTGGTATCTTGAGATAAGCTTCAGGCAGTAATCTTCATTATTGTGTGTGAGTTTCTGGTTGAGGTAGATTATGCTCCTCCTCTGTTATTGGAAGGGCATAGTACCCCTAGTACTCTTGCTGTATCTTTTTGCCTAAGAAGTTATATCAGGATATGGGGGCCCATGGGGTGCTTTCTGAGAGGATCAGTTATTCTGTGCTCTGTGAGTGGTAGCTTGGTGAGTTTGGTTTAGTATTCTGTCATACTCCTTTCCTGTTTTTATCTTTGCTTTAGTGTGAAATAATTGAAACTGGCATGGATAGAAGCTAACAGCCTTTCAGTATGGCAGAATGGTAGGAAGGAATGCGGGGAATTGTGAAATAGCCATGAGTTAATTCCTAAAGCTCCTAAGAACAGATCTCTGAACAGCTGAAAAGATTACAAGTCTCTGAATAAGGTGCTATCTCCCCTATTTTACTGACAGTTCTGGGGATTTTTTGTTTCAAACATAACACTTGCACAGTCTTTAATTTAAAGAGAACACTGGCCTAATGAAGCACAGGCTGTTGTTAGAGACCCCTCAGGTAGCTCTGGGTACCTGGTATATCAAAGCACACAACCTGCTGCAATATTCCATAGATGCTGCCTCGGACTGTAGAAGAACATTACTCACAGCAGCACTCTTCAGCTAATTCAAAATATGCTGACATGGGGATCTGTGTATCATACTGCATTGCACAGGTTACTTAATTCCTGATATTTCTGTCTCTTCAGAACAATATGTGGATTATCGTTGTTTTGCCAATACAGTGCCAAAACAGCTTCATTGTGAGGATCAGAATAAAAATAAGGGAGCACATGTTGTGTCTGACAATGCAAACTGAACCTAGCAGCCTTTCAGTTTTGATGGGGGCAGGTTGGATGCTTAGAGTTCTTGAAGGGGGGATTTTAGGTAGACCTGGAGACCCTGAGGACTCATTTATTCATGCGGTGTGCATGGCCTAACAAAAATAAGAGCATTTCTATGAAGATGTGTGTAGTAATTTGATCTACTTATTGCTGGCACCAACAAGGCCTAGACCAGACACTACAGACACCCATACACTGAGGAAGAGCCAGGAGAATTTGTCTTGAGGTTTTGTTTCAGGTGGTTTTTCGAACTAAGACAAAACTTCTGTTTCTGTGGTAGGGTGTCTTGGTTTTCTAAAATGCTCTAGCAAGAACACTGTGATACAAAAGCAAAAATACCATAATTGATGACAGTCTCTTAAACCCAAATAACTTGAACACTAAGATGTGAACTAACACTGTATTTCAATAAATATTAATCTTCTGCAAAATCAAGTGTATTACAGCCTTTATTAACATTATGTGTTTCATTTTCTGTGGGTTTTGTTAAAACGGTAATGTCATGTAGAGGAGAGCTTAAAAAAAGCTGTTCAAAAATGGTGCTCCTGTCACTGTTTCTGTTCGGTTTTGTTTTCAGAATTGGAGGAAAGAACTGGAAAAACACAGGGAGAAATTACTGGGTGGAAATGAGAGTTCGTCCAAAAAGAAAGAGGTAAGTGATCTTCAATTTCATACAGTCTGTGTTTGAAACTGGATTTATCGTCAATGTTGCCAGCACAGAATTTCATAAATACATTTTAAAAGCCAGCATCAAAGTACATAAACCTAAATGCATGACAAAAGAAAATTATGCTGAAGTAACACTCGTTTTATTTTATTTTTAAGAAAAAGAAAAAGGAAAAGAAGAAATCTAATAGGGTGAGCAAAATTTTCACTTCTCTGAGCTTTTTTGCTTTGGGATTGTTCCTATTTGTCATTTAAGTTCTCTTGGAAAGACAAAATATAGCTATAACTTTGACATTAGATGTTAAATTAACTTATTTTTATTAGAGAGGGTTTGTGTACATTCTGTACAAGGAGAATTTTACTTCTGGTTAAAGGGATGAAAGAGATTATTAAATGAAAAACATTAGTAATGACTTAGAAATTCTATTCAAGAAAATCTATGTATGACCAGCTTCTTAGAAGTAAAATTTTAGTGACGTTACTTTGAAAATGAAGACATTTTAAAGAAAGTTTGGATAAGCTTTTGACTGTTTGCCAGACAAAATGCTGCATCTCACAAGCTTCACTTTTTGTTGTGTTTGGTCAAGTTGTCTTCATCTTCCTCTTCTTCATCAAGCTCTGATTCTTCCAGCAGCTCATCTGATTCAGAAGATGAGGTAAGAGCTAACTTACTGTAATCTATTAGGTTTTACTCATGAGGCTTATTTAACACAGGTTTCAGTAGTATGCCTTAGTAATACTAGTAATTAGTAATTAAAACAATATTAGTAATATTGTTTGAGGGCTTGGTTTGCATAAAACTATTTAATTTTTATGCATTTGGTACATATAATAAAGTCATTAATTTTAGACATATATATCTATTCAGTAATTTCTATATGAACACTATAGGTTTTGGGTTCCAGGCTTGTAAACTGGATCCATTTCTGTTTTAACATTGAATTGTATGCTTTTTTAATAGAATCTCCCATCTAATCATAAAAATTCAAACATACCATTTTTACTTTTTAGCAAAAATCTTTGTTACAGATAATCAGATTCTACAGCACACATCTAGATAATAAACAGAATCTAGAGAACCTGGATTTTTCACCAGTTTACATTTTTTCAACGCAGAAGGTCCTTCACTAAAAGAATCCATTGTAGCATACTTTATTCCTCCAGAGAACATGATACCATGTAGGAATTTGGCGTTCCCTATTCTTTACGTTTAATGTAAGTCTTCAGTTCTAGGGACAATAAATTCAAGTTTGTGTTTTTTCTTCTTTTCCTACAATATTTGTGGATAGGATAAAAAACCAGGGAAGAAAAGAAGAAAAAAGAAGTATCGGTCCTCACGGAAATCTTCAGCAAGCTCAACTTCAGAATCTGAATCAGATGGCAAGGTAAATATGCAGATGTGTTATAAAGACATAAACATTTCTGACTTTTGCATATCAATGTGGGTTTTTATGTTCCATATTTAAAACCGTGCATTCTCACTGTGCCTGAGCTGCACTTGTATCTCCTGCATGCGATCTAGAATCTGCCTCCATTTACCACAATGCCTTGCAGAAGTAATTTCATCTTTAGAAAATGAACATGCTTTATTCCAGCCATTTGTAGTTATTTCTCTGAACTCAGACACATGCAGCTTTTGTGCTGCTCAAATGTTTAGTTTTAGTACTACAGTAATACTTAAAATTTTCTGTGAAATTCTTTTTAGATTTGCTATTTAATTAAACACCATCTGCGAAAATACAGGTATTGCAGGATATCAGTGACCAGAATATTGGCTTTCTAAGTATCTCTGGACTGAGTAGTTTCCAGTTGGAGAACCGAACCTTTCCCAAATGCATATTAAGTTGAAGTTGTCTTTTTCCTTTTCTGAAAGTAGAGCAATGTAGATACACAAAGTATCTACAATGAGCAAAAAAGTGAAAAAGATACGTAAGGCAATTTGTTCTGTTATGTTAGCATTTTTTCTGTATTACAGTGTGTAAGAACTGTACTTCTTGCTAAAACATTAATATTACAATGAGTTGTTAAGATTCTCTGTGTAGACTTTCTCACAGGCTTTCACTGGAATACCTAATTCAGTGGGGTATAAGTTCTGATGAATCATTGTTTGCATACACCTATGAATTTGTGCTAATGGGAAGTTAAAAACTTTTGCTATATAAAGGCACACAAGAGATACCCTTACTGCTGAAATTGGAAGGCAGAAAACTCCAGAGAAATACCTGCTTAACCCCAGCCTGATCAGCAGAGATGGACATGGATGAAGAATAAAGGCTCCCAACTGTTCCATGTTCTTTGTAGTTACAGCAGTGATAGCTGGTGTCCTTCCCAGAGGCTCTCTGTCTGTCCTGCAAGTACACTGTTACCTCATGCTATACAGACCCTTTCATGCTGCTGGTTCAGGAAGTAAGCAGCTGCATCAAAATTGTGGCTTCTTCATATTTTTCCTGTTAACTGCAAGATAGAAAGGACAACTTCGAAAAATTACTTTCAAGAGACAGAAAAAGGCTATGGGTCAGACTGCTTTTGGGATTTCTGCCTTTTTCATGAAATAATTTTGTCATGGTTTATGTTTTCCTTCCTATTTAGGACAGCACAAAAAAGAAGAGGTCAAAAGAAGACTGTGAAAAAGAGAAGGTATTTTTATTCTTTAAATACTTAAATCAGAACTGCATTTTGCATTCATAATGGAGTTTTCTTTTTTTAATATTGAATGTCTCGATTTACACCTATGGAAATTTTCTGTCAGAAGGAAGTTGGTGCACCCAGATTTAACGTAGACTTCTAGCTGGATTCAGCTCCTATGTTAGTAATTGTTGTTGGTGGAAACTGCTGGATCTGTTCTTGTTAAGAAAGTAAATTAAAAATTTATCTAATCTGCTATAGTAGATCAGCTGCATTCTAGTATTTTGGGGTTTACCTTGGTTTTTACCTTTAGCTGTCACATTGATCTAAAAGTATGTGTGATGATAGTTCAGTGGCATCCCTGGTCAGATACTGGCTTGTTATGGTAAATTAAGGAATATCAAGCAGAGGTTATCTTTATGTAAATGTAGTCATAATTACAGATACTGTACTTATGACAGCTTTGAAGAATTGCAGAGAAAAATGTATTAGCTTAAGAAGAAATGACCTTTTTCCATCTTTTTTCTGAGCATGAAAATCCTCTCCTTCTTACCACCGCACCATTTTGTAAACTCATTCATTATGTTCCTTCCATTATGTTTAATGTAAATAATCTAAATGACTTCAATTTTAGTTTTTGCTACCCTGTGGGTAAACTAACAATGCTTTCAGAGTCCACCCAAGTCTTTCTCTCCAGTTACCTTTCTTATCACATTGGCCTTTACTACTTCAGTCAATAACATTGACTTTGATGTACAGATTCTCCATTGCATGAGGCATATGCACTTATTTTTTTCTCCTTGCTCCTGCTTCTATTTTACAGCGTCAGTTTCCCATCAACTCCTTTTGAATAGCTTTTCTTTGAAGAGCAAGTGTCTACCATAGTCCCTTATTGTAATGCTGCTTTCACACATCTTCTGAAAGCAAGGGGCACTTGGGGACTAGAGGTCTTCCCCTACTTGCAGATCCTCCATCTCTCAAGATGGGCTACATCGTGTACTTTTCATGAGCTCTTGTGGGAAATGATTGAGGTGCCTATAACAGACTCAATAGCACAGCTGAGATGTGTGATCCTGCCTTGCAAAAAAAAAAATTATTAGCATGATTTTTTACAGTTTCTGGCCCTAGAAATTGAATGAAAGTAGCTTCAGTCTTAGAAACACCTTGCCTGGTCCAGAGAGGGGAAGAAAAGTAGCTTTTTCTTTCTATTTCATCAACAAAGCAAGAGTCTGAAGCTNAAATTGTGACGTCTGCATATTTTTCCTATTAACTGCAAGATAGAAAGGACAACTTCGAAAAATTACTTTCAAGAGACAGAAAAAGGCTATGGGTCAGACTGCTTTTGGGATTTCTGCCTTTTTCATGAAATAATTTTGTCATGGTTTATGTTTTCCTTCCTATTTAGGACAGCACAAAAAAGAAGAGGTCAAAAGAAGACTGTGAAAAAGAGAAGGTATTTTTATTCTTTAAATACTTAAATCAGAACTGCATTTTGCATTCATAATGGAGTTTTCTTTTTTTAATATTGAATGTCTCGATTTACACCTATNGAATTGCAGAGAAAAATGTATTAGCTTAAGAAGAAATGACCTTTTTCCATCTTTTTTCTGAGCATGAAAATCCTCTCCTTCTTACCGCCGCAACATTTTGTAAACTCATTCATTATGTTCCTTCCATTATGTTTAATGTAAATAATCTAAATGACTTCAATTTTAGTTTTTGCTACCCTGTGGGTAAACTAACAATGCTTTCAGAGTCCACCCAAGTCTTTCTGTCCAGTTACCTTTCTTATCACATTGGCCTTTACTACTTCAGTCAATAACATTGACTTTGATGTACAGATTCTCCATTGCATGAGGCATATGCACTTATTTTTTTCTCCTTGCTCCTGCTTCTATTTTACAGCGTCAGTTTCCCATCAACTCCTTTTGAATAGCTTTTCTTTGAAGAGCAAGTGTCTACCATAGTCCCTTATTGTAATGCTGCTTTCACACATCTTCTGAAAGCAAGGGGCACTTGGGGACTAGAGGTCTTCCCCTACTTGCAGATCCTCCATCTCTCAAGATGGGCTACATCGTGTACTTTTCATGAGCTCTTGTGGGAAATGATTGAGGTGCCTATAACAGACTCAATAGCACAGCTGAGATGTGTGATCCTGCCTTGCAAAAAAAAAAATTATTAGCATGATTTTTTACAGTTTCTGGCCCTAGAAATTGAATGAAAGTAGCTTCAGTCTTAGAAACACCTTGCCTGGTCCAGAGAGGGGAAGAAAAGTAGCTTTTTCTTTCTATTTCATCAACAAAGCAAGAGTCTGAAGCTGCAATGTGCATATTGAGACATCTTCAGTTGTTCATTATTTAAAAGTGGTGAAATGTCTTATTTTCAAATACTCTTCCATGTGTTATTACTTAAAATAAGAGACTTATTATTCCTCTCACTTCTAGAAAGTTGCTGTATCTTGGTAACAAGAAAATGGAATATACAGAAAATTACTATTTTCACTAAAAGCATTTTAACAGTTTGGTAGGGTGATTTGTTGATGAATAATTAGTTTACTGTCAACAACATTTTAAAATATTTCACAACTTAGAAGTGATATTTCAATCTTAAATTTTAAGGAGAATTCTTATAAAATTTGAAAGGCCAGATTTTACTTACAAATATATTACTTTTGTGTAGGAAGGTAAAAATCACCACAGGAAAAGGAAGAAAGCAGATCGTGGTGATGGACCTTTGTCATCAGAGTCCATATCTGAATCGGATCAGACAGAGGAGGTCAGTGTGAAACCTCAATTTTAGATGTTATAGTGCTTGCAGCTTACTGATTCACATGAGTAAATTAATGAACTAGCTTAGATTTAATATGTTGTTCAAACTATTCTACTCTGTACAGGTGAATTTAAGAGTGCAGCACATTCTACGTTGTTTGTATTTTTCTCTTCAATAAAAAAATTTAGTAAGAATTGTTTAGTCCAGCTTCTACCACCTACAAGTAATTTTGCATTAATTTTTTTGAGAACTTTTTATGGATATAACATTTGGGTTAATTTTTCTTCAGGTGCAAGCGAAAAAGAAGAAAAACAATGAGGACAAAGAGAAAACAGCAAGTATCCGTCTTATACTGTAATTTTAGGATATAAATACTCTGTACTTGGTTAATTTCCAATTTCACATTTTTCACTAATACATATGTTTTATAGCAATACTCTACTGTCACATGAATCTAACTTAACAGTTTCTGTTTACCTACTGAAGTCACTTTTTCAATTGTTGAATTAAAGAATTTGCCACTATTTTACCTGTACATGATTTGAGATTTAACAGTTAGTGTAGAATATGGTTTACTCTGTATCAATCTACTGGAACTACTAATACCTGTACTGCACCAGGTAGGGTAGCAGTTTGCCACACACACAGACATCAGTGCTGTTACTTTGTTAGTCTTGTGTATAATTCTTTGGTAAGCCCTCTCTTCCACCATGAAAAGGGCCTTAGGATATGATTGCAGCAACATCTGTGCCATTGTAATTCTGCCCCCGACCAAAAAGCTACCAGCAACCTGTTACTTTTTCAGTTTCACTTACTGTTAGTAAAAGTGGGAGGAAGTGCTTTATATAGAACCCAGATTTATAACATGTACCTGAGGCTCCTCATTTAAGAGTACAGTGGGTTTGAAATCCAAAATGCCCACTGGAGATGTCTGTATATCTATCTCCCTTGTCAGCAGCAGTGTTCCTAATTAGGCATTTCAGTTGTCTAGATGAGTTAGAGTAAAGGGAAGGTCTACATTAGTCTCACAAAAATAAATGCATAGGATTATCAGAGATAGTACACATTTTTTCATAGAACTTGTTTGTTTTTTCAAAATCATATAAACTGTTTACCACAAAATTTCTAGTGATTGTGGGTTTTTTCGTGGATTTTTATGTGTAAGGAATATGTATAAAATATGTAAGGAATATGTATAAAATGATATATATTTTATGCTGTTTCTTTGATTTACATAATGACACACCTCTTTGAGAATTCCAGGTGAAATTCTGCTTGCAAAAAGACAGGATAGTATCTCTCAGCTTCTGTATTACAGTGGATCAGCATATTAATGTCAGGATTGGATCAAGCAGGGTTATTTGAGTGTATTTATATTCACAATTGAGATCATAATTGTTCTATTTTAAACAAGGTACATGTGCTAGAGATTCTAGCCAAGTGCAGTTGAACTAGTTAGTTTTGCATAGTGAATTTAAGTGCTTACTTTAAAACCTGTAAACATCCTGGTTATCCACATATATAAGGTATCACTGCTTGCCAAAGCACTTCCCTATTACTTTCTCAGTAATCTGTAAAGCAGTGAAAATCATATAAAGATTAGGAAATGTAATAGTGGCAGTGATGAGAGGTGTGAAGTAGCAATATCATGGCGGAGGTAAATTGAAGACTGCTCATAACATGCAAATTGCTGGGTAAAATACAAGTGTTCTGTTTGTGATTTCTCAATAGGCTTCTGTAGAAATCTATTTTGAGATGTCTTTGCAAATTCTATGCAGTCCTTTCTGTGCTTTCATTTTGCATTAGCAGAATGTAATAGATGGCAATTTTATTATACAATGATTTTCCTTTAATTTTTTTTCCTAGGATAAAACAAAAAAGAAGAAGAAGCACAAGAAACATGGTAAAAAGAAGAAAAAGAAGATGGCTGGTTCAAATTCAGATTCAGAATAATATTTAAAAAAAGGCCAAGACTATCAACAGAAGTGCAATGGCTAAAGGAAACTTAAACTGTGAAATGACAGCAAACTTTACCAAACTGCATGAGTTTTCCTGTGTTCTAGAAATATTCCTAATCTTTCAGTAGCCAGACAGATGCAGCTGTGCTGGGAAAGACCATTGGTATTGCCTGCTGCTTAATACAGGAGGTAGGACTTTTAGAAAATTCCAGTAAGCAGTGTTAGATGTTTGAAACAATATGAGATGGTAGGCCAGCTGAGGTGTAAAATATTGGAGAAAAAGAGTTAAACTTTTTAGATAGTAAAAGTAGTCTTTTAAAGTATTAGTAATAGTTTTTATTTGTAAATCAGGACAAATTAAATCCCAAGTTCATCCTGCAGGTTAATATTACACATAAACTATTACAAGCTGGTGTCTGCTAATGGAAAATTAATGATAACATTTAAAAGGCTGCCTTTGTAAAAATGTGTATCATCTGCCCCCTTACCATCTTCATGCTTATGAGAAAGGGAATGCTAGCTACCATTTTGGCTAACTGAATAGGGTGCCTTTGCCTTTGATGACTACAAATCTCTGCTATTTTTAGTCCATGCAGCATCTCTGATTCCTGGGAAGCTAGAGCTATTGTCAGCAGACTTTTTCTGAATAAGCAGTTTTAAGCTTCCAAGCATGTGCTTCTGCATTAGGCAAGAGCAATGACATTTTGCCCTGCAACTGACAGTCAGAACCTGAGTATTTCACCTCTGCTTCTTCGAAATAGCGATAGACCTTTGCTAGTAAATATGCGTATTTAATTTAATGTCGTTTTGGTTTAATTGAAAACTTCTTGCAAACACTGGTAGCTTTCTTTGCATTATCTTTAGAATTGTTTTGCATGATTTGTACCATTTTTAAATTAACAAAATGCAAGTAATCATTTGTTGTAACCAGTTCTATGAATTACGTTCCACATGCAGAGTTTCATGTATGTATTTAGTTATAGTTAAGTTCATTACTGTGTTAAAGTGCACACTTGCTGAAAATATTTAGCATGTAAAAAGCAGGGTTTTGATACCTTAACAGCTTCATATTGAAGCTGATTTTACTCTAAGCAAGTTCAGTGGCAGATCTGTTATGTGATGTGTCTTGTTAGATTAAAAAAACTACTGCCAGAATCTCATTAAAGATATTGTTTAAACAGTTTGTATTTATATTTTTGTACTTGAGGGCTACAGAATGTTGACCTAAGTCATAAAGCTGTTTAATTTAGTTGCTCTAGATATTGAAAAAAAGCTTTTTTAAATTTAATGTGCGAACAAGAAAACACAAGCAACGATTAGTTTTTAGTTTACATGAAATTTTCACGATATATTCCATTGAAATACTGATTGCTGGGCCTTCTGTTAGCCTTTACCAACTGCCCATCCACCCCAGGCAGTCAGCTATATATTATGTTCTTGATCCACCCCTTTTTTTCATTGCACAGGTGGTAGTTTGGAACTTAACTCTGTTATATACAGATGTTTCAAATATTGCATTGCCAAGAATTTCCAGAGTTTTAGGACATTGATTATTAGTCTGCAAACCATAACTAAAAACAGTGGGAGAAAGATGATTTCATATTGCCATTGTACAGAGAAACTGACTTGGAGTTCTTGGGAAAATACAACCATTGAGTTACAGCAATATTCCTCTAAAGGACAGTAATATTTTTATCAAATATTTTATAGGGTTGGGCTTGATGTTACTGATTCTAGACACTGCTTTGTCAGTGGGGTTAAAATAAAGGCCAGATGCAGTGAACATGCAGGTAGGGGTTTGATTTGGGGTTTGTGTTTAGTTTTGTTGGGGTTGTTTTCTTTTTAAGTTGTGTTGCAGTTTTAGTAGAAGACCTTGTAATGAACCATAGCATAAATGCTCTGTCCTGTGTGATACCTTATTTGACTTTTACACAACCACCTGCCACAGGAAATAAAAATGGAAATGAGACCCAGTCTTCCAAATACCTAAGCTGGATGTAATTTTAATTGTCTCAATATAACTATTTGCTCTGCCCGACTGTGGGCTTCAAGTGCTGCTGTCATGCTTGGGAAGGGGTGTAGCTGCATAAGGGGCTTACAGGCTGTGTCAGTTCACTGCAAAGCTGCTTTAGTACTGACAAGAAATGCTTCAGTTTGCAATATGTTAACAAATACGTTTCGTCTCCTCCTGCATCCTCCTTTTCCTGAAGGGAAGGTGAAGTCTGGTCTCAACCCTTCAGCTTTGCCGGTGCGCAGACATGAGTACATGATGTGGGTTTCGGTGGCTTCTACAGCCATGTTCCAGTTTCGGCAGGGGAACAAAGTAGAAAATGAGCAATGCAGGAATAAAAGTGTTCTAACAGATTTCTGACTTCTGACAGCAGATGAACAAGCAGTATTGTGTATAGTATTTAATTTTCCAGAAACATTTTTACAAGTTTGAAACGCATTTTATTTTCTACAACTGCCGGTTTTGTTACATGCGTGACAAGAGCTGATCTTGGCTTCGCCCGTGCACGTGTGTATGTGCGGCGGCCCCGTGTGCGGCCCCGTGTGCCCCGCGGCGCGGTCAGGCCGCGGTCCCGCCCGCGTTGCCGGGGCAGCGGCGGCGGCGGCGGGAGCGGCTCCGGGCCGCCATGAGCAGGAAGCGGCTGCAGCTCCTGGTGGAGTCGCTGACCCGATCCGCCAAACACTGTGAGTTTCCCCCGGGTGCCAGAGCCGCGCCTCCCGTTGCCCCTGTGCTCATCCTGGGGTGGGAGGTTTTCGCATTTCCCGCCGCCCCCTTGGGAATGGGGTGCGGGGGATCGGGGGCATCGGTGTCGTAGTCAGCGCCCGAGGTGCCCAAGCCCTGCTGTATCCCTTTGCCTGCCGCGTGTTCTACCGGCGTAACTTACAACCTGTGTTTGGATGTGTTTGGGCCGGGCAGTTAACGAGGGCGAAGTGCAATGTCTGATCAAGCTCTTCGACGCGCTGGTGGCCAAGTGCAGCAGCCACTTCGCGGCGGTGGGCTTCAACCGGATCGTGTTCAGAGACACCCTGCACAGCGCCTTTGGCATGACTGACGACGTGGTCCTGGACCGAGGTGAGGCGCACGGCTCTGAAAACCAGGGGTGGGGCCGGTTTCGCGCCGCCGGCACGATGAGTGTGCCCAGGCAAATCAGTCCGTCTCATCCTGGCGAGGACAGCGAAGGAATTATGCTCAAGAGTTGTCGAGAAAATGACATCTTTTTTTCTTTATGCGGAATAATCTTCCCATAGTTCAGGGTAGCTCACGCTCTACTTCCAGGGAGCAAAAGCAGTTGTGCTGCCTTGTGGCTCGCTCTGTCGCAGTCACTGTAGTGTCGTGACAGAAGAGGGCAGCATCCTGTGACTTTCCTCTTCTCCGGTTCCAGCCGGAGCCGCGGTCACTGCTGCTGATGGACAGCTCTGGCTCAGGCCTGGAGGTCCCAGAAAGGCATTCTGTTAGAGTGGGTAACTTCTGGGATAGAGGTGCAATAAACAGCATTGAAAGGACTTGGCAGACAGTACAGGGACGTGAGAGTAATGAGCAAATAACCTCTTGAAAAGACAATGTTTTCATGAATTCATAACATGAGGGCCACATCTGCAGTTACTGTGAAAGTTGCATGAATGATCTTTGATAGATGTCTACAGGAGGATGCCGAGCAGGCATCAGAAGATACTCTACATGTACACATTCTTAAAAATTATTTTAATGCCTACATACAAAGGGGCTGGTTGCAGTTTGCAAAAACAAACCTATTATTTTCCAGTTCCAAAATGCTTGATTCTGCATGTAGAGGTGTTCCTTCAGCCAACTTACTAATTAATATTCTAAAATATAAATTATTCTAGATGGAAGTTGATACTTTGAATTTTATCTTAGATTTTAAGTACTATAGTACTGTATTACGGGCTGTATGAATAGTGAAGCTGCTCATGGACAAGAGGAGACCTCATTGCAGTTACAACTTCCTCGTGAGGGGAAGAGGAGGGGCAGGCACTGATCTCTTTTCTGTGGTGACCAGTGAAAGGACCCAAGGGAAAGGCCTGAAGTTGTGTCGGGAGGTTTAGGTTGGGTATTAGAAAAAGATTCTTCACTCAGAGGGTTGGTTGGGTACTGGAACAGTTTCCCCAGGGAAGTGGTCACAGCACTAAGCCTGACAAAGAGTTTGAGAGGCTTGTTTGGACAATACTCTCAGGCACATGGTGTGACTCTTCAGGATTGTCCTGTTCAGGGATAAGGGTTGGACTCGATGATCCTTGCGGGTCCCTTCCGACCCAGCATATTCTGCGATTCTGTGAAGATTGAAATTTGCTTAGGGAAGGGAGAAGAAAAGTGATCTTGGTACATGACAGACAGGAGATTATTTTTCTTTGTATATTTAACATACTTATATGTTTTTTGTAGAATTACTCCAAGATTTTCTGAGACAAAACCTAGTAACTAAAATCATCTGTGTGCAAACATGCCTTACTTTAAGGGATACTAGTTTATTTGGTTTCCAGATGCATGGAAGCATAGTTCCTGTAGTTGTTTAAGTCAGCCAACAGATCAAACAATGTCTTCTAGGGTGGTAGATCAGTAAACTGAGGGGCAAAATCCCTTTCATTGCTACATCTTAGATTCAAGAAGGGTAATTGTACCTTGGTGAAAACAGGCAAATATCTTCACAAAAAATACGGGTTTCTAATCTCATTGAATTGAAGAAAATGTTCCTTTTTTGTGTTTTCCTATTATATAAATTTAAAATGTATCTAATACACTTCCCAGTGTTCAGCACTTTTGATAGAGACAACAAGGGCTGCATCACTGTGGTGGAGTGGGTGGAAGGCTTAGCAGTAATGCTTCGGGGGACATTGGAAGAAAAGATTAAATGTAAGATTGATCTGTGTGCTACTATGTAGTAGTGATCATTGAATTCATGACAAATAACACATTACTTTTGTTGTAATTTAGTAGTTACTCTCAAAGTATTTGGTAATTGAAAAGTTTTCTTCTGTATAGTTTAATGAGTTTAATGAGTTCTGCTCTTGTTTCACAGGTTTTTTCTGTGTAAACTGCTATTACCAGAGCTGCCACCTTATTTTGTTGCTTACAAAAACTGAAGCTTATTTTACAGTATATAGTTTTGACAAAATATATGTTTTTGTATTCACATACAAAATTAGAAAGAAGCCTCCATGGTACCTCCATGGTGATTTTGGCTAAATAGCACAGTCTCAAGCCAACCAAAACCAGTGCCAACATTCATTTACTGGTACAATGGAGACACAGCAGCAGTTGCATTAACTCCAGCAGTCCTTCAGCTTGGAAGCATAGATGGAAAAACTGAGTCTGTTAGATGGTCACGAGAACCTCCACAATAATGACAGAGAAAGATGGAGGAGAAAAACTAGCAAGAACTCTAGAATTTTAAGCAGCAGAAAAAAAGAAATAGGACACATAGGGAAAAGAAAAAGTAATAGAAAAAGGAGAATGGCATTATGTTGTTTTCATGACAATATGAATTATGTATGCAACCATAGTTCCCAGGTTGCAGTATCATCCATCCCTAATGCACTATATAAATTCATCTGGAAAGCAGCCTGGGATGCCACAGCACTAGAGTGTGAGCCCAGGGCAATGAATGTGTGCCAGTACAACTACAAGCAGTAAAATATGCAGCCCTGCTGTAAGCGCTATAGAATATACAAGTGTGTAGTGATACATAGTGTTGTCTGTCACAAGTATATGCCAGGAGTGTTTTTCACTGTAGATATAGTCTGTCTTTGTCAGGAAAAAAACCCAACCCTCTTGTGTTCCTAACTGAAGAGTTTTGTTTGTTTAATTGTGAAGGATAATGTTTATTATGATCATAGATTTCTGATTCCAGGAAGGTAGAAACAATTAGAAGAGGAATTATACAGATACCCAAAAGACTCTGTTTCAGGGATTTTCTCTTTGCATTAAAGGTACTTCAGTTGTCTTTTCCATGCTAGTACAGCTCATTCTTCTTTTTCCTTTACTTTTCTCACTCAGCTTCTGAAGTAACAAGGATGTGTTTTGTAGGTGCAAAGTCCTTTTGATATAGATAGCAGGTCCCCACCATGGGAAATTTGGCTTCTAAACCAGAACCTTGTTTATATTTTAAATAGACAATTTAAGAGAAGATCTGAGTATGGTTTCTGAGAACTGTAGATTATTTATTTGAGCCCAAATAAATACATAATTTTTAACTATAAAGGGCAAATAGGTACTAATTGACTAATATTTCTATCAAAATGTGATACATATATTTCATACATAAATATATGATCAGTTTGGCTCAACAGACACACTGTACAAATTACAGTTCACATTTTTTGCCTGTAGGTTACAGATAGCTCTAATGGTATATGTTATAGTTTGTAACCAACATGAAATTTATTTGTATTTCAAAAGACTGTTTTATGGTTTATGACCTGAATGGTGATGGATACATTTCAAGAGAGGAAATGTTTCAAATGCTGAAGAACAGCCTTCTCAAACAACCAGCAGACGAAGACCCTGATGAAGGAATTAAGGACTTGGTAGAGATAGCACTGAAGAAAATGGCAAGTATTTACTCATTGTGACACTTTAATGTCTTTCAAACATTCATTAGCAAAAGCTTAGACCCTTCCTATGAGGTAACAAAATATGGCATCTGATTTACAGTGGGATTCTGAAAGTCTCCTAAGGAAAGCCAGAAATATAATCCAGATCTGCTGAGTCCCAGTCCAGTATCCTCACATTAAACTTAATTTATAATGTGAAGGTACTATAAACTTTATGTTTAAACCTGTGTATGCCCAGTCAAAACAAAAGCCCAGTCAGAAGTGGAAAACTCAAAAGCGTAAAATGCATTTATTCAGTGTCAGGCATCTGAAGTAGCCTTTTTATTAAGTACATCTGTGTTTTATCAATTATCATGAAATGTCTTTATCCAATTTATATATTCTATTAGAATAGTAAACTCAAGGTTCTTAATGTGAAGCTTGTCTTACAGTGCTTAATCCAGGATATCCAGGTTAGCCAGGGGCTGTCCTTCAGTATTTTAATCAAATCAAGATATATACTCTTCCAGGATGTGGTGGTGGTCAAAAAATTTCACTTAAAACCAGGTCTTGAATCCCAACTTCTTTTATTTAACTGTGCCTTTTCTGTTTTTCAAAACCACCCCATTTGTATTAGGTAGAGGTAGGTGACACAGATGTTGTCTGAGCAGAGACTGATGGCCCCAAAAAAATGACTTTGCATACAATCAAACTAAAAATACGAATCCATGTCAATAAAACACTGTTAAACAAAAATGTAATTATCACAGGTAATAATCCTTTGCCAAACTGTTCCCTTCCTTTTGTAGGACTACGATCACGATGGCAAGCTTTCTTTTACAGACTTTGAAAAAGCAGTCAGAGATGAAAACCTTCTCTTAGAAGCCTTTGGACCATGTTTGCCAGACATAAAGGTAGATCAACCTTGAGTTTACAAAAAACATGGACTACTTTCTGTTCTGTTGGTAAGGAGACATACATATTATGGCATTAATTGTCATCTCACAGCATCTTTTGGGAGAGGATGGTAACTTTCTGAAAAAAACCCAGCAAAAAGAAACCACCTTGAGAGTGTTCATCCCCTCAGTGTGGCACTGCTGTTTTGTAATTTCGCCTCACCAGGCTTTATTTATAAGCAATATGTCTAATTCAGTTTGGTTTTTTTTTCAGGAGATGGTAATTTAGACCATGCTCATTTCCTCAGTGTTAAGTTCTGCTTCAGAGAGTTTCCGCTCTATTTTTTTCCTAATCCAGTAATCATCATTCTATTTGTACTCTGTGTGACTTTTAAATGCTGAAAGTTGTAGCTTCATAGAGATGGCAAAATAAAATTCTGAAATACGCACAGTGATTCCTAGAAACAGAAGAGTTGTGTAAGACTGCTCAGAACATGGCCAAGTTTTCATTTCCTGCCAGCTCACCCACCCGTAGGCTGGAGGACAGGAACAAAAAGTCTTACAGCCATGAGGGCAGGCTACCTTACATCATGTCAGCTGCAACACAGCTGTTACAAACTGCCAGATTTCTCCTGGCAAAAAACTTTAAAGGGCTTGGGAAAACTAAGGTTTTAAAATGTTTCTGAACAAAATCATGTTCATTTATCAGCATGGAAAAATTACTTGTTTTTCTGTCAGTGTTGGATGAGAAAGCAGGTCCACAATTCAGGCTAATCATGGCAAGAGGTGAAAAACTTGGCTTGTTTCTTGCTTAGAGTATTTGTGCCCTCTGTTTTTTATCTACCCAAATAGGATAAAAGGATGCCTTTTTCCCACGTCTTCAGTTTCACTTTGAAAAACAATTATTTACAAGTCCTTTCAAGCCCTAAAAGCAATAAATAAACTTCAGCTATGAGCTCTACATGAAAAAAACCACATATTTTACTACATCTCCCACTGGGGTTATTGTAATTTTAATCTATCCCTTGACACAAATTAAACACTCGTTTGTACTTACATATGTTTTTTTTAAATGTCATGAGCAGTGTATTTGACAGAGTCCTGCCACTATAAGTGGTTCTACAAGGAGCCTGCAAAGATGTGCCATGAGCTGATTCCTTACACACACCTGGCCCAGCACCAATCCTGTCAATGTCAGCATGGGGCATCTTAGCCTAGTGTTGGATTCACCTGCTCTGTGCCAGTTCTGCTGCCCAGAGGTGACCCCAGAGCACTCCCAGTCCACTCCCAATCCACGGTTGTTGCAACACAATGCTGGAGATAATAATGTCATTGCCAAGGGAAATGTCACTCCTTTACATTGTCATCCCAGTCTCCAGCATTCCTGCTTCCAGCCTGTTTACCTCATTCTGCAGTTGGGTCTTCTAGCCCTCCATGCCACATCATTCCTTGGTCACACATCCCTACTGCTGAGCAGTTACAATTCGAATTTCCCCTTCAGCTATAACTTGGAATGTTCTGCCTGGTCTCCCAGTGATGACACCACTAATACAATGGATTTACCTTTTCTAAGATAAAAAGCAAGATGTATCTTATTCATTGCATACATACTTCAATCCAGTACATTTTATCACTAAATATAAATCCTTTTGTTAACTGAAAATTAACTTTTTTCTCTCTTCTTTTTTTTTTCCTAAACAGAGCAGGATGGCATTTGAAGAGAAAGTTTTCCAAGGAAGTTCATGAACTGTAACTCCCAAGTTGTAACTCCATTGTTGAATACTGTTCTAAGGGTATTCAATATACTGTTCTTCACAATATAGTAAAAATAGGAGCAACTTGAAACTAAGTTTCACTATTCCTTTGCTGTAAAATCTACAGAATAAATAGAATTTACTTCCGTGGCTCTACCTAAATAGAGTTCTTCAGCATTATGAAATATGTTACATTATGAGGTACACAGGACAACATTGCAACAATAATGTATTATAGTAGTTTGTGCATTCCAAGAAACAAATTGATACAATTTTTAATAGAATCCTCTGGATATATACTATAAAGAAAACTTCATGTTTTACATAAAAAATAAATATTTTAAACTATTTCCTTTATAAAAGGACTGTTGGAAGATGCTGCCAGCAGTATCTATATTCTCCTTCTCTGCTTTACAAGTGGTTTGGCTGAGTTACTCTCTGGCTTTTCCACAGGTGTTCTTGAAACAGAATCTGCAACCTAAATGGGGGGAAAAATTAGTAACATGTAACTACCTTTTTATACTCATTTCAGAGTAAGGCCACAGCAGGAACATTAGAATAGTGGGAGGGAGTATTACTATAATCATGCTCAAATTGAATTTTCCAGCTGAATAGAGGAAAAAAAAACCACCAAAGGCAGCATTAAACACACAGAAACTTACTTCAGATGCTCAGTGATACGAGCATTGTGTATCTCATCTCCCTTNGGAGAGGTGAAACTTAGAAGAGTTACAGTACTGGTTTTGTATTTAACCACAGAAACTTATTTCAGATGCTCAGTGATACAAGCATTGTGTATCTCATCTCCCTTCTTCCTACCAGAGGCGTTTTCAAAGTAAGGCTGAGTGTTCTTTTTGAACTCAGGCATTTCAGGTAAGAAAGGGAAAGCAAAAATGTGCTTTTCAGAAATGTATTTAATGTTAAGTGGTGCTTATTTATAAATGTGACTGAGGATAAGCTCTTTCAAGTCATTCTAGTTAGTTATAGTCAAGGGAAGTTTTTAATGTCTTAATGCAAATGGAAAATTTTATCAGGAGGGTTTGACCTGCTAATTGATTAATATCCTTCATAAATCGTTCTATAGCTTAACACGTGCTTCTCAGCATAGAATAAGTGGTTCTGTACAGCTTTTAATGGCATAAGAGGTGTTGGAACAAAATTACATTGAACTGTGGCTTGCTTTATTTTTCACTCCCTTTCAGTCAGACACTGAAGTCAGCAGGGCTACCTGCAAAGTTATGCCTCTGGATGTTGGAAAAAAATAAAAAGTGGTTTACTAAAAATCATTTAGGACCGTTCACAGACATGTATACTTTCTAAGTGTAGTGTAAGAGGTATGGAGTAGTCTGCAATACTGTAGATTATGGAAGAGTTAAATAGCAAGAACACTAGCAAAGAGTGATAATACTGAGTAAATGCTGAAGTAAGTTATCTGAGGGTCACTGTTTTTATGAGTAACAAGCACATACATTTGAAACTATCAGAACTTTAAGAACCCATACCTGTTTCAGTTTATTTCGAATTAACGTAGCTGAAGTATTCAGTGACTCATCATCCATATCCACTTTAGGTATTTCTGGTAGTTGTGGACCAATGATGACTTCAGTATTGTCCACACTTGTTCCAATGAGGGAAAATTTGTTACCTTCTTCTCTCTTCCTCTTACGTTCTTGCAGGTGAGTTGTACGAGGCATAAACCTGTCAATTCCACTGTAAGTTGGAACTGTTCTTTGCTGCATTAAGGAAGCTGGTGGAGTACATCCTCCTGGGGGTACACTTGGAGTTAAGGATGTGTTTTGACCAAAGTACCCAGAAATTTCAGCACAATTGTTATTATAGTGCAGAGATGTTAACAGGTTCTGATTAGGATTCCCAGAAGGATGCCTTGTGTTGTGGGATACCCCATGAGAACTTGTAAAGCAGGACGGGTCCCAGGTACTGGCTGCATCTGATCCTGATGGACTCCATGCACAGCCAGGCTCAGAGGTTTTTGAGACTGTCTTCTTAGGGCTCTCTACTTTCTTTAACACAAAGCAATCTTTAAAACAACAAAAAAAGGCAGCTTCACTATTTTGTGTCATTATTAGTTCTAACAAATAAGAAACATATAATATAACTACAGAAGCGGTACCACTAATATTCCATTCTCAGGCACCTTTCTGTGATTGTTTTTTACCAATGGAGCTGGGGAAGGGTCTGGAAGCCAAGTCCCTCTGCTGGTTTGCGAGGAATGCCTGAGCACAAGTATTTCCACAGTTCTGAGAAAACAAGGAGAATATTCCTAACATTGCAAATCGGTGATTTTTACCTCTGGTTATGATTCAAGGACAGGCAGTCTTACAACATGGTATTTTGATATTAAAAAATCAATGGTTTTTCTCCCTTTAAATATCCCCATGCAGTGAATAGTGATACCCAGGTACATGAGCACAAGAAAGGAGAAGCTTGTACTCAGTGATTTGCTTATTCCTCAGCTTGTCCAGCCTTCAGTGCTGCCTGGGAATTCTGCAGTATGGGAGCCTTTGTAAATGCAGTCCATTCTATACACTCCCCCAGTGCCAAGATGTAGGCTGGATAAATTCTTTGTTGAAGGTTCTAGTACAGTCTCCTTCCTTCCAAAACTGTCCCTTTGGACATGCCCCAAAAAGCTGGAACAAGGGTGAAAACATGATCCCAAATTTCCTGCCAGTGCTTGAAATTTCTGATAACATTTTGAAAACAAAAAGTGAGGGAATTACTTATTAAAGCCTAGACATTTCCTTATTTTAGTCTTAGCCATACTAAAAAGTTGCTTTGAAAAGGATACAATTCTCTAAATAGAGAGATGTCTCCATTCTACTAAGTATATAAACATACTTAAAATACATCTTGAAAAGAGCTAGATAAAAAGCATTTCCTTTAACCAGCATTTTAACCAAAACCCAACCCACCCCTGAAGAAAGATGTTACAAATCTATAGGAAATTTAATCACAAACCTCTTTGATTTGTTGCTTTTGCTATATACTTTCTTCTATCCTGCAACTTCTCTCTAGTTTCTTGGACTGTTTCAAATTCTGGAGCGTAGCACACGTGCAGCAAACTACCAAAGAAACTTCGTTCATCCATTTTTTTCTTGGCCACTCTGAAGGGAATTAAATTGTATTGGCAAAACTCAGGATTTTACTTCAACTCTCTAGAATTTTACATTGTAAATACAGAAGGTGTAAAAAGTAACCCATCCAATACCTTGCACACTGTAGTTTTTGGAATTTTAAAAGATAAACTTCAGTAAATTGCTCTGCTGGATATTCATCTAGAGCATGATACTCCTCAATGGCACCATATAATGCAAATTGTTCAACTAATTCCTTCATAACACCCAATGCAGGAACTCCTTGTATCAGTAAATAGCGAGATTCCAAGTTGATGGTGTAAACCTGAAAAAAAAAATTGAACCAAAGAGTATTCAAAAACATTCATATTCTTGCTTTACTGTAAAAGGCAGGCATTTACTCCGTTTTCTGTTGTTCTCCAAGTCATTTCAGGATGCTGAAGATCTCTGTGTGCTCTGTTTTGACTCTGCACTCCTGCAGGGCAGGAAGTGCATGGTTATGTGGGACCTCCTCATCACTGAGCAGGAACTGAACTCAAGCTTCTCACTCAAAGCAAAACACAAGTGAGAGCTGACGTTTCTGCACAAGGTCAGAGTACTGCCATTTGCTCAGCAAAATCTCTTGTCTTTGGCCAACTTCCATGCAAGACTGACTACTAACCAGTTCATAGGACACGCTGTCTGAGTATAGAAAAAAACCCTACTGAAAAACCTGTCTTGTTCATAGGCAGAACATGCAGGTGAGGAAAACTGGTTTTCTCCTCACATAGGAAACAAAATCAAATACCATGATTTTCTGGGGCAGATGGTGTGTATGCAGAGCTGTTTTCTTGATACAATGATCCAACAACATATGTTTTTAAGACACAGATAAAATCTGGATGCTGAGAGAAACAAGGTCTTCCCTAGCAGCTTAAAAACCAAACCAACCACTCTCTTCTGCTTTGTGAACTGTCAAGCAACACAGACTCTAGGGAAAGCTTTGTGACAGTTCACTACACACAACAGGCAGCTAAACCTTGAGATCAAAGGAAATTCATTTGGAGTTTGTTAAACACCCCCCCATATTTAGACTACGTAAGTTACATATATTAAAAAAAAAAAGGAAATTCCAGACTAGGAAATCACTTAGGAAATCACCTCTCAAACTGCTGCCTTAAAAACGCCTTTGCAGACCGGTCACGTTTGGTGGTTCTTGTGACAGCAGTGTACTCCCTACCTCCATTCTTTTGAATGAATGGAGAGTGAAGGATGCTTTCACTATGTGATTTTTTTTCCAGTAGGTTTGTCCTTTGACATCTTATGTCTAGGGTGAGGAGATTCGAGTAAGGTTTTTTCCACCCATGGGACATGCATGTTTCTCCTGTGTGCGTCCTCTGGTGCCAGAGATGGCTGGATGTCTTTATCCCTCTGTGAGTACATAAGGCTCTCTGTCCCCTGCCCCACCGCACCCCCTCGGAGGAGTAAAGGAACTTAATATCTCTGAGACTTCATGAAACGTGGAGGGTTTCGAAGCTGCAGGAGGGCGGTGGCAGTGACAGAGGTGCCCTCCGTGTGTGTGCAGGGAGTAACCACGGCTTTGGCAATGAGGCCACGCCTGTTCTCAGTTTTGAGCCCCTCACTCCAAGGACGTTGAGGAGCTGGAGCGAATCCAGTGAAGGGCAATGGAGCTGGGGAAGGGTCTGGAGCACAAGTCCTGTGAGGAGCGGCCGAGGGAGCGGGGAGTGTTTAGCCTGGAGGAGGCTCAGGGGAGACCTTATCACTCTGTACAACTCCCTGACAGGAGGCTGGAACCAAGTGGGCGTTGGACCTGATGACCCGGAAAGTCTTTCCCAACCTTAGCGGCTCTATGATCCATTCTCACGCCAGCTCTACAAGGTGCCGCTACAGCTCGCTGTACACTGACGGCACACGAGGGGCACCAGGCGAAACCCATGGCCCTC
>WEIV01020248.1:0-33810 GCA_013390005.1 Calyptomena viridis
AGAGACAGAACCAGTCCTAGGCATCTCAGCAACATGAGAGAAACTGAATTCTTTGCTGCTTTAGGAGTGAGGCTAGATTGAGTTCACTCTGAAAATCTAGATTTTTTAACCCAACTGTGGAAGAGGGAAGGAAGAGAAAGAGAGCATGGGCAGGACTGGAAGGAGCTCGTTCAGCCTTTCCTCCCATTGGCACTTCAACCAGCAGTAACAAGAGGATGTTTGGGTCTGGCATAGACAAAGTAGGCAGCAAGTCCATGACTACCACTTGGCATTGTTTTACTTACTACCAAGTTGACTAGATAATCTCAACTTCATCTGTTCCTGGTAATGCTCCTCTGAAGTGCTACAATGATGTTTTCTGCTTTGTGTCTTCCCCTAGCTCATGTATTGAAAGATCTTATTAATTGCCTTAGCTGCTGCATCCCTGCCAGTTTTAGTTGCATCTCACTGTGGCCCTGAAGTCATTCTTCAAGTCACTGCTTTCCAGATTAGTTCACCACCTTACAAGTTTAACCTGTATTTGAAGAAGCATGACCTTGCATTCTGTGACTGCTATAAGTAATGTCATTCAAAGAGCTACACAGAGCATATTTTTCGGCTCATTTTGAACTGACTTGCCCTTAGTCTGGCTGCTATACCATTAGTTATATCACCTTTACCTTGACTGCCACAGTACTGTGTTCTTCCACAACACTTCAGATATAGATTAGAGAAGGACCAAGATCTATCTATACACAAATCAACCAGAAGTTTCATTTGGTTCTGGGAGTCCCATTTTCTGAAGTCTCTCCCATTTAATGGCAACAATTCTATTCTGTGGGATGCATGCCTCCATTTTATACACCTCTTTGAGAGGAAGAATGAAAAAGGCAAGTCATCTTTCATCTTGCGATTCTTGTGTTGTGTGGGGAGTTCTTACTACTGCAATGCAGTTGAAGATACTGCAGAGGGATATTTAAATTTAAGCAAAAAAAGAGCCTAATTAAAGTGAGGAAAAAATTATGAATGCATTTCTATTTTTAGGATTTGTGAAACTTGCCCTCACAGAACCTTTGGGCTTAAATTAATAGACACTCCATTTTTAATTGGAGCATTTTGTTGCATACAATGGTTTAAAATAAAGATAAGTTAATTAGGCATTTATTTGAAAACTAAAACATTCAGGGAAGCCAGTGTGTGGGTTTGGATATGATATTGACTGCATAGATAAAGAGGACAGGAGAGGGAGACAGATGAGCAACAGACAAATGACGCTATTGGACATCTTAGTTAGCTGTGCGTACCTGGATGCAACCAGGGCAAGACAAAGATATCACAAAACATACACAAAAAATGAATTCAAAATAATAATTTTTCACCCTGCAAGCTGTATGTTCCTATGTGAGTCAGGAGTTACAGAATCTCTCAAGATTTGCATATGTCCCCTCTCATAGATGATCTTCAAGGTTGTTTTATTTGTGCTCTTTGCTGCTATTCACATTATCCATACACTAAAATAAATTGGGATTGGCTGCCCAGGGAGTAATGTCAGCTAGCTGATTTTTTGTTTGTTGGTTTGTTGGGGTTTTTTTGTTACAGCCAGTGAAAATAACTAGGGAAAAAGGAAAGTCATGGAAGGTGCTGAGATAACAAGCACTTGATGCGCAGCATCCTGCTGCTTGGCATGAACACAGCTTCCCAGGATAGTGCTGACAGATCAGATCCCCTTCTGCATCCAGGTGATTTTGATTCCAGAAAGCTAGTACTTTTGCCATTATGCCAGATTACCATGCTAGAGGCTGTTTAAGGGAAGAGGAAGGGAATATTTGAGTTTGCAAGACTCATCGTGTGTTTTCAAGTCACTGCTGCACAGCAACCATTGCTCTTACTGCTGCTTAGTCATACCACCCTAAAAACTGCTAAGTCAGTTAAAAAATTCAAATATCAGCAGATTCAGCTTGTGTTTTCTGTATGAGAATGTCTGCTTAGAAAAACTGGTTTGTACTTTTTTTCAGAAAATAAATGACTTGTCACAAAGCAGGGCTTTGTTCCTGTCCTGGATGTTATCTTGAACCATGAGAGCAGGGCTGTTGCTTTGCATTTCATGTGCTGCATAACCTCCCTCCAGAATGCCAGAGCCATCAGAGACTCATTATTGCCTCCCATACATGGTGGAAATCTTAACTACTGCATGAGTCTTAGAATAAATATACAACTAATTAAATATGATGGTAAGTATAGTGATAGGCAGACTAGCAGGACTGTGGTCAAAATGTTTGCTGGATAAAGCTTTCCTGCCATGTTGCTTGGAACAAAAACAAAGTCCACCTTCTCCAAACACTATATTCAGGCCAGGTTCATCCTTGTTGTGTTTACGGACCATCTCTATCAATCTGAATTACATTTTTCCTCTAGTATTTTGCTATTGGGATAGGACAGTAGAAGAAAATATTCCCATATTTTCCCTCTATAACAAGTCGTTAAAGCATGCTTGTGACCAGTGCAGCAATGCAAAGTGATGTTGTCTTACTTTACTAAGCACAAGCATAGATTTGAATTGGATAACTGCAAAAATTGCTTGTCAAGGTTGGTGATTACAGTTAGTTCAGAAAGGATAAAGTATTTTACCAAACACTGAACGTTAGCATTAAATCAGTGAATACCTGGATCATGGCATTGTAGAGTTTGAAGAAGAATGCTTTTTCTTTAATCTACTCTAAACAGCCTACTTGCAAGTTTTACTAAATTCCACATTCTCTTAAAGACAGACTAGTTCTCCTTTTGATATAACACCAATATTACTGAGTAGCTTATGTCCCCCCCCACAGAGAACACTCTGCCCCTACTATGTTTTCAGTCTTACTAAAGTACAATTAGAGTTTACTGTGTCCTTGAAGTGGCAACATGAAAACAGTTATACCAAATCAAGACCATTCTGTTCCATTGCTCTTTATGCTGGTATTTGAAACCCAAGCAGAAGTATTCTTATGGTCCAATATGGAGAGCAATGAGGAATGAATGTCTCAAGCCTAGTGAGCATATCTTTTAAACAAAGATGCTGAGGTGTTAGTTTTCAGAGAGATGTAGTCCCACGCAATAGTATGAGCTTCCCTATTTTGAGGCAGGCTCCCTTTAATGGTCAAACACTATTCCTTTTCCAATTTTTTTCTTTCTTTTTCATAGCTGTCCTTGTTACTGCTATATTGTAAGCATGTTTTGAAAAGAAACAACCATTTCTTTTTTCTCTTTTCCTTTTTTTTTAATTTTTATCTACTGGCTTATTTTAGAGATACCATCAGAACGACCTTTCCTTACCTAACAACTCTGCCAGAAGGACATCAAATTGAATGTTTCATTATTAGCCTTATACCATTCAGACAACCGAGTTAGTTTTTTTCAATCATTCCAAGTTCAAGAGTTAAAACTTGGAAAATTATTAAGATCACTCATGTTTAAAGAATGAGACAACTTTTAAATGTAAATTGATATGATAATACTTAAACTTAGAGGTATAATTTATTCCAGAAATATGCAAAAAAGGAAGACTTTTAAGTGTATATTTTTGGAAAATTCAAGTAGTTCTTGCAGACTTGAAATACATTATCTTTGTGGCATGCTTGTATAAAAAAAATAAATTTTCTGTTGGCTAAATGGTAACAAATGAGCCAGTGTTTACCATGGTAAGGAGTACATTGGGGACATAACCATTAGACAAGGGTAATTTGGTTTTAGCATAATCAGTTAGAAATACTGCAGTTGAGTGGAATATTTTATTACATGAAAACATCTGTAACCAATATTTCCCTTGGGAAGCTTACGTGACCTGTGATCTGTTTGGAAAAAAATGTTTTGCTTTTATGAGGCAGTTCAAAAGCAAGTATGCACAGCAGACTGTGTCCCAACGAATCTGAAAGAGGCTCCCTCTTCTATGTGTACCTCCTGGAATTTTGTGAGAGCTGTAGCAAGGTTTCTTCATTCCAGGATGTAGTCTTTAACTCACTTCTTAACCCATGGCACTGAAAAAGACTTGGGAAATATGTCCAATCATGCACTCTACATTTAGTACTACTAAACATAGTAGTACATATCTTATATATGTATACTAATATGTGTATATATAATATTTAATACTACCCTGTGCCACATAGTGTTTACACACAATTATCCTTGCTGTGAGGTATCCTAAAACTAGCTGTCATAGTAAGGTTTGGATCAAAAAAGTGCAGTGCAGACATTTATGTTCTATTAAATTATGCCAGTGATACAAGACAAACAGCACCTTTAGTATATTTCTCAGGCCTTGCTGTGTACCTTTTCATGGCTACTTTTTTCCTTTTCTCCATCAGTGAAGCCAGAACATGTCACCCCAACTTAAATTTGCAAAGCAGTCGCCTGTGCTCTAACCTCCATAGTGCTTTGGCAGGCAAACAAAGTACCCAGCTGCAGAGGACTGTCAGTCAAGGCCTGGGAACTTGGGGAGCCAGGAAGATGGAGGGATAGACAGCCTAAACTTGACAGCCCATTAGGTAACTGACCTCCTGCTTAAATGACTACTGAATTCTTAAAGATGTGGATTAGTGCTTTCTTTTGTTCCGTGAGTTCAGAGGTGAGATGGGCAGAGAGATGTGCCAGTTAGAAAGGGCTTTGCCATGGGGTGCTGCGTGTCCTACTGTGCAAGGCTGTCCCATGAGCGGTGTCTTAGCATGCTATTTCTACAGAGAACGACTGAGGAAAAACTGCAATTTCTTTACAGAGAGGGGAAATAACCATCACATTCACATAGGATCTCATTGTAGTACAATACACTGTAAGCAGAGGCAAAATTATTTGATTCTATTTACTTGGCTACTGCCTAGTCCCAGAAATCAAAACTGGCCAGTATATGATCATAGGCATAATACATGTGTGTTCCATACCATAATATGCCAAGAGATTTTTCAGCATAGGGTACAAAAGTAATAGGCTTCATGCCAGTAAGACCACAGCATTGCCTTTCTGGCATCACTTTCAGTTCACACATCCTCCATGCAGCTATGCAGCCACAGGGGCCAAACACAGCAGAATAGAGGGCATTTCTCAGCCAAAAGATTGTTTTTCCCTTGAAGTAGAGTGAGCTAGTGCTGCTTTTTAAAAAGTCTTCCTTGTCTGGAGAATATTTAAACCACATTCTTGCCCTTTAAGTACTTTACTAGTGCAAAAGTAGGGCAAACCTTATGGGGCACATGAAAAAGATCTATCGGTTCTTTTGTCTGTGGTGATAATACTGTGCCTGGGATTGGGCTGACTGTGAATCAAGTGTAATTCATCCCCAAACTTCTATCTGTTTGAAAGATATAAAAAGTATGTGCTAACGGTTTGGTGGCAGTGCGTGCTGCTTGCAGGTATAGAATTGGAAAGAGTGCAAAACTTTTGACTCAGCAAGGAGAGGTGCTGCAAGGAAAGCAGATCTTTCCCAGAATGGAAAATGTTTCCCTTCCAGTGCCCCAAAAGGTTGGTGAGTCTCATGACTTTTTTTGTTTTTTAAGCATGGATGAGACAGTCCCAGGCAAGGCAGGCTTTGCATGACACAGTTGGGTAAGCTTTATTTGGAGAAAGTTGCATCGTTTATCATGGTGGAAGCCACATCATTTCTCATTCATGACCAGAAAGGTTTCAGATTCTGAGATCAGTGCACAGGCAATGTCTAGAAATGGGACAGCTTGTTTTGTCTAGTTTTTTAAGTCCACTAGTGTCAAGAGGTAGAAAGTTCAAGTCTAATGTTACTGTCTGCACTGCCTCTCCTTTCACCTGACAAGACAATAGAGAAGGCTATGGGGAAAAGCACAGAAAAAGGGCTGCAAGACGAGTGTAATGAGGAAGGAGAAGGTATGTTGTGTATTGAGAGAGGCAGGTGAGCCTCCAATTTGGAGCAGAAATGTGTTGCAAAATTAGTGTTTGCAGAGTGTGAAAATATCCCCATTGTTGCCTCACACCAAGCAGCTGATAACACAGCATGTGGGAAGCTCTTTGATCAAACACCTATGTAATTTCTTAGCTGTCTGCTGTAATTCAACATTTAAAAGATGTATGGTCTCCCACCAAAGGTACTTTTTTAATCTCTGTCATTTCTTTGGAGAGATACTCTGAGTAATTTTGAAAATAAAAACAAACATGTACACATCCAACTTTTTCTTTGAAATGGTGAAAAGGTTTAGCTGGAAAGAAAGAAATGGTTAAGTAGGGTGAGAGCAGAGTAGTGCCAGACCAATGACATGACAGTTTGTTTTCTGATTCCCACCCACTCCAACCCAAATTGAGTTAAGGAATGTTATAAATTAGTGCATGCTAAGTTTTTAGTTTTGCAGAAATTAATGGTTTATGCTGTTCTTCCGTTGACATCATCTTATGTCACTGGAGCACATTTTAACAAGAGGTATGTAGTTCTGGTAATCCCCAGGAAATCTGCACACTGCTTACCAAACCCCACTGTTTTTTAAAGAAGAGCTGTGCTTTGCCAAGGGTCCTGGAGCATGTCAGACTAGAAAAATGCTTCTTTGGTGCATGAGAGGAAACAGTATGTGTGTGGATATAAAATCTCATGCCTTCATGGTAAAAACTTGTAGATAATTGGCCAAGCCATAGTATTTTGCTTCCAGGGCAGTCAGGCCAGCTGCTCTCTTACTGACTCTTACTAGTAGGTCTGGAGACAGAGGTTTCAGAGAAGTATCTAACTTCATACAGCTGATGACAGATCTTACTGCTTACCAACAGCAAACAAGACAAGGAGGAAGCTCTGCTTTTCTTTTCTCTTTTGTTTCATCCAGATGGTCAAAACTGTATTTTAGTTTGTTCGGACCCTGATAGTTCAGGGGTATTTTTCTGTCCTGCAAACTTTCCACCTAAACAGTTT
This sequence comes from Calyptomena viridis, assembly GCA_013390005.1. Lineage (NCBI taxonomy): Eukaryota > Metazoa > Chordata > Aves > Passeriformes > Eurylaimidae > Calyptomena > Calyptomena viridis. The sequence goes on from WEIV01020248.1 coordinate 6,869, forward strand.
AGTGACTGTAAATGTGCAATGATCTGTTCTACAATTCACTTGCATTAATGCCTTTCCTTTTGTGCTACTTGGCACAGGAGGTGAAACAAATGAAAAACTGTATTAATTATTCATCAGCTAAAGAATCTCTTTCAGTGTTACTATGTTTCAGGTTTGTAGATATATTTGCATAAACTAATTGATTTTAATCATAATATTCCAAGTAGTTTTAATTAATAATTTAAGTATAATTGGTTTGGGAAGTTCTTTAGTCTTATTCTGAGCAGCTGGCACTGGAAAACAGAATTTGGCAGTGATTTAATTTTAAAAATATGGAGCTAGTTTTCTGCAGCTGTTATCATATGAAATTAGTAACTCCAAGGTGTGGGTTTGTTGGGGTTTTGGGGGTTTTTTTTTGATATTTTTGTTTGTTTGTTTTTTGGTTTTTTTGGATGAAAGGCTAATCAAGTCCAAATCCAATTGCATTTTAATCTAAGATTAAACACAAAAAAAAAAAAGCGGAGTAGGGACAGGGAGTTTCCTAAGGCATTCACACCTCAGTGTGGGTAAGGAGGGGAGGGAAGGAGGAGGAAGACGTTAGTGCCAAAGCAATCACATCTTTTATCTCAAGAACTATTTTCAGTAAGGTATGCTGATCTTATTTTCCATCCTCCCACACTCTGGATAACAGTTTCGAGAAAACTTTATTCTTCCTTTGCTGGGTGTGGATTTAATAGAGATTTCCATACCAGGGAACTACCAACCTTTCAGGCTGACTAGCAGTTTATGTCACTGGAGAAAGAAATAAGGTATGTTGGTTCAAATAGCAAGCTGATTTACTGTGAATTATCAGAAAAATCTCTATGCTACTGTTGCAGACTTTAACCACTGCGTGTGTGGAGGGAAATATTGCTTGCCAATACAGTTTTCCGTGGATGAGAGGCTTTTAACACTGTAGCACTATAAAAAAGTGGACTTGCAGTGGCAGAGCTTTATAACCTGGGGAGCAGAGCATGGGATGGAAACTGGGTGAGAACAAATGCTTCCAGATGGGCGGTGCATCCTCCCGCAGAGGTCCCACACTGGTATGCACAGTTCACTGGCAGCACAGGCAACTGCCATCCACAGCTGCAGGGAGCTCCTGGCCCTCTGTCCATCTCCTGCTGCACATTTCAGTTCCTTATAACCCCTGCTGCCCTCCCAGCAAGTGGGCTCCATCCTGTTGGTAGCAACAGCTTGCCATGTCGAGGATGAGGACAAGGATGAGGCCAAGGCCTCCACTGCCCAAGTCACCACTGCCTTGCCAGCCTGTACCCTGGCAGCCACTCCAAGATAGGGAACAGGGCACTTCCCAGCCTTTCGTGGAGCCAGTTTCAGCGGCTTTAATTACATCTGTGGTTTGGATCGCTTTGCTTGGCCACTAAAATCCATTCCACAATGAGTAGTATTGAAGTGAGCAAGGAATATTTGTGGTGGCTGTGGATTTCCTCCAGCCCTACAGGAAAAGTAAATTAGTTACTGAAAACTTGACAGTTTGTCCTGAGTGCTTAACTCCTTCCTCTCTGGAAGCTGACTTTTCAGAGGCAAGTGACTTTAAAAGGAAATAATGCTTTTTTATCCTCCTACCCCCTCTTTACGGTAGGGCTGTAATTGCAAAACCAGCCAGAAGTGATTTGTTTGAAGAGGAAGTATGGGAACTTCCTTTATAAATATTGCCTTTCCCTTCGTGTGAATCCAAACATGGTTTCCTCTGCTGGTGGAAAAAAAAGTGCTTGACCTGAACAACAAGCACATTTTCCCGTATCTCATGCCCCATGTAAGCAGGAAAGAATAAAGAGGTGGGGTTTTTTATGGTTTGTTTGGTTTTGTTTTGTTTTTCTTTTTAAATAAAAGACAACAAGCAAACAAAAAAAGCAGGTTGCTAGTCAGGGAAGAACTGAAATTTGTCAGACCATCAGATCAGCTGGGTTTTTCTCAATGCCTGGGGTCTTCTGCTCAGGAGCTCAGGGCAAGTTAAGGTGCCATGGAGGAGGATGGAGGGGGAAGCAGTGTTTGCAGAGCCTGTGATTGCAGAACCTGCTGTGACTTGCTCTGCAAGATAGGACAATATCAGCCCAAGCCCAGCTCCTATTGCCATTTGGAATGGTTTCTTTTTCAAAAAAGCCTCAAAGCATGTATCTTTCCTAGTGAAATAGAAACAACAGCGTGTACCCTTCGCCATCCTAGAAATTGCCTTGAATTCTTTGCAGTGGAGGGGTTCACCAACTAGAAGAGAAGCTACACCCAGGGAAGTGTCTGTGCTTAGCAGCAGCATAGAGGTTAAACTCATGGAGAGGGATCAAGTTTTAACCTGACAGGCAAAGCCCTGCTAAACTGTTGCACTTTTGAGGGTTTGGTTTTGGGAGGAGTTGGGGGTGGGTTTCATTGTTGTTATTTGAGTTTTTTTTAAAGTGCACAGTGTCAGAGTATATGGGCTCCTTGGATGTGCAGGCAGCCAGCTGGCCTGGCTTGCTGACATAAATCAGTGCAGATGATGGGAATCAAGGCAGGGGGTTCATTTCCCAACTCTGAAGGATTCCAGATTAAGAGGGCAGGCCACAGAAAAAGCAAGGAAGAGTGTAGAGGGAATCAGACTGTTTCTCTGAGAGGCACTGAAGATGAGAAGAGCTCTTCTGCTTCATTTGAAGGAGGGAAGTGTTCTTGTATTACTTTATAATAAGGCAGAGAGTTGCCATATTCATTTGATTTGATGGGCAAATGAGAGATTCCTGGTATTATAACATTGGATTGCTGTGATGCTTTCTGATCTGCCTAGCAAGAGACATAGCCAGGACACCATTGTATTAATGAGAGGGTTCTGATTTTTATACATTTCTGAGTGCAGAAGAAGAAATTTCACTTGAGCCTCAAACCAGGCTTTGCAGTAGTTGCTTTTTGCACTTTTAGAAACAAACAAAAGAATAAAATCTTCATTGCAATGGGTTACCCTGGGAAAAATCAGTCACAAAACTTCACTGATCCTTCCACCTGGGCTTGGACAAGGCTTACCTAGCTCACCATGCCTCACAGCCTCTTACACCCTGCTTCAAAGGCATGGACATCCCAGTGCAACATGACAAAGGAGTGAGAAGTGAACTTTGGGTGATTTTTACTTTTTTAAATAAAATTAAAGTTCTCCTCTTTCCACTTCCTCTTGCATTTTCTTCTCTGTTCAAATGCCTTTAAAGACCTACAGTACTCAGCTCTGCATCCTTTTGTGTCTTTCATTTTGTTTTCCACACCATCTTTTGCTGCTATCTCCTTGTGTCAGTTATTCTCTCATTCATGCCACATTCTCCATTTAACTCTCTTTATTCCTTTTTACCTTCTTACACATTGCATTTTTTCCTCTCCTTTTTCACATTCCCACTGTCATGCCTGCTCCTTTTTCCAGTAAAGCAGGCTGCATTCTGTAATTCAGGGAGTAAACCTTCAAATTCTTGTGTGTGTACTCCCACTGACTACGTGATGAAGAGACTGCAGGACTGGGCCCTAGCTTGGCAGATGTATGAGGAAGGGTAGTGAAGCCAATTTTAAAGCAGTCTTAATTACTTTGGTGGTTTGGATTGCTTTGGTTGACTATTAAAATGCGTATTTCTAAGGTGAGATGTGCACCAATGGCATTGTATAAATAAAGAATTTCAAGAACTTGGTATAAAAGACTTCATGGAAGTAATATATTACTTTCAGTCGAGAAAAATGGAGAGCTACTTTAAAATCAGTTTTATTAGCACTGTGTTTTAAAAAGCCCTTCTTTTTCTTTTTGTTTAATGTCCTGTGCAAGCCTAGGCATGTTTGAGGCTCCCAGGATCCAATTTCATGTAGTATCCTGTTTCAAATCCAGGCCAGAGCAGATCGATAGAAAATCAGTGCTGTCAGAAATAAAACTGCTTGTGGAATGCCTCCAACAACAGGAAGATGAAAGGGGGAATGTAATATAGCAGATACTGATTTTCTTTTTTGAGGCATGAGGCTCTGAAGCAGTGTCCTTGATGTTGCACCATTTACCTTGATTGAACAGTAATGGTTGTAGGACAATTTTGGTGAACTTTTGTGTTCTTCAGTTAGTAGTTAACAGCTACGTTTTGTGAAGGGGGAGTGGTTGATGTTGCTGGGGTTGTTTTAAGCCAAAGCAGAAACTGTAGAATATTTTATGGGGAGTTACCTGTAAGTCTGCACACCAGAATAACACAAGATTCTTAATAATTCTTGTCAGTGAAATACTTACTGATATTTTGAAATCATTGAGCAACTTCAGTACTTTGAAAACTGCTGGTCAATGCAAACTAGTCTAACAGATCTATGTTTATACTGTTTTTTTAAGATCAGCACAAACATAGATGGCAGTTTGCTTCATTTTCCAGTATAATTCTATGCCTCTTCCCTGGCCCACAGAGGACAAAGGATCAAAGTAAAAGAGGATTATCTGAGGACTGAGAACAGAGGGAGACAGTAATATCATTTTAGGACTTTGAAGGAGTAGGAAAGTGAAGGGAAAACTGAACTTGTGAGTTTTAGTTGATTTTGAATTCTGGGTAATTTAAAAATTTGGCTATGCCAATATTATACCAAATTCCTAGGAAACTAAGGGTAAACTTCATTTTGCTGTATAGTGGTGGTCTGTCTCCTGTGCTAAGTGATGCTTGTGATGTGGGGAGAATCTTGCATTGCTAGGAGACCACCAGGTTGCACAAGTAGGTCCCTTGCATGGAGATAGTGTCTCACAGTGTCTGGCCCTAATCCCATTTGCTCTCAGAATAAAGGGGAGAGGCTTCAGAAAAATAGGCAGTGTCCTCAGATTCTGAAAAAATGCTGTCTAAAGCCAGCCAAGAGAATATTAGTAAGCTAAGCAGAGGAGAAAGAAAGTCAATAAAAAAGCTCTGGAGTTCATGTGCTAGAAGTGGAGTCTAGTGTCTGTAGTCAAGGAGGTGGAGAGGGCACAATGGAGATGACCAAGAGCTACGTAAGCTAGAGTGCGATGGGCAAAAGACACAGACACTCTCTTGATGTGGACAGAATCATTTTATTGCAATACAGCACTATTTTTATACTATAAAATAGTTTATATTTTCTAAGTGTTTATTCTGTTAAATATAACTCTAGCAATAGGCCCTTTTATGGTCAGACTCAAACCAATTATCTGAGGGTTAAAAGGTCCACAAGCTGTGCGTGCACCTTCTGGTCCAATCACAGATGTGGTCATGCAGTGTTCACGCAACTTGCCAAATATGGTCAGCTTCCAACCCCTGTCCAAGATGGAGGCTTCTGTCCAAATACGGTTTTTCCTTTTCCGTTGTCTCCATCAGCTACAAGCTGCCAATAGCTGGACATGTTTGATTACAGCATCCTATCATATACGGCCACATCTCTGTCATAGGCTACTACACTAGAGAGTCACAGGTAAGGGAAGATACTGCATTGGTGAGATACTGGAATATAGTACTGTGATACTAACTTAATTAGAGATGTAAATACACTGTAATGTTTAGAGTATTAGGCTGATGTTTGGTATCACCCTTAAGTTTTTAATAGTAAATTCTATATCCTATTTCCATATGGACATGGTCTGTGTGTTGTAACGTCGCCTTTCCAGCACTGAAAAGTGAAGTTCCATTCTTAAAATTAAGCTCAAAAAAACAGTATGTAGTTTTATCCCCTACATGCTCCATCCTATCAAGGGCACCGTGCTTGTTAGCTCAACAGCCGGACGAAAGTTCTGGGGGCATATAAAAGTCTATATGAAGAGTATCTGCTCCATATGTTACATATAGCTGAAGGCCCAGGGGAATATGGTCTGTGTCTGGGAACCGGATAGTACAACTTTCTATTCCTGACCCAATGCCTGCCCTTTCTAACAAACAAATAAAATCCTCCTTCAAAGAAATGTGGTTTATGATCTGTTTTTAGCTCTAGAAGCAAACATTAAAAAAAAAAAACAACCACTCAATATGCTTTTACTCATACTTACAGCAGCATTTAGGTGCCGCAGAACAGGCGCCACGCTTTGTTCCTTGCTGCTTTCAAAGGCCACTGTCTCCCTGGCAGTCACAGTGCCAGGGCAGCACATTATCCACTTGCAAAATTTTGCACTTGGACACAACTGATTGGTCTGAGTTTATAATATTTTTGAAATTATGGTATCTGTGACCTTGACCTTGGGTATAGAGGTGCAGCTGCCTGATGAGGGAGAGGGCACTTGCAGGATTGAGAGGTTGTTCACAGTTCTCCTGTTTCTGCTGGGTTATTGACCTCTCCTTACAGTCTTAACTGCATGACCCATAGAGGATGGTCTTCATCCTTTCCTCCTAAAGGTGTATTTTGATGTGAAAGGCAGAAATTTTGTCATGTGAAAGGTGGTAGCAGTTAAGCATGTTCAGATTGGGACAGGATAAGAATTAAAAGTAGTCTAATGGTAGTAATCCCCTGCTGTCATCTGCGAGTTATGGAAGGGAGAGGGAGTGCCCCCTGAAAAACAGCTCAGGGAAGACTGATTTCTGATTCAGAAGGCGATCCATGGCAGGACTTTCTCCGTCAAGCCAGTCGAGAGAGAAGAAACAGGAAGGTTAGTCTTGTTGGACTGAAATTAGCTTGTGTGAGCATCCCCAATCCACTTGCTTTGTTTGTGGTCATGGTTTCTGTCAACTTTATAGAAAACTCCCCTCTGTCGTCCAAGCACTTTTAGTTTTAGGTCAGTCTGCAAGTGCCTCCAGCTGTCAGAGGATGTGTGACAGCAATGTGTATTGAAGCTCCTTTAGTTCAGGCAGTCCACTTTGACTGTCTCACTGGTCAAACCTATACCATGAAAGACCAGTTCCTCAACGTGTTCCAGGGTAAAATACTGAAAAAGCTGTTGTGCTATGAGCAGGAGGTAGAAGGACAAAACAAAACCAAACAAAACCAAGAAGTCTTGTGGCAGATAGTACCACCTCTGTTTATCTAAATCCATCCAATGTAGTGTGCCATTTGAGTGAAGAAACTTGGAAAATCTGATTACTCAGTCTGAATACATAGGGAGACAATAAGTGAGATTTCTTGCTTGTGTCCCAAGCCTCTTATGACAAAGGCTTCCTATTTGACAACACAGAAAATTGAATACAGTATGGTAGGATCATTCTCTGGCACAGTTTGTTACCAGCTACACACTGAGATGCCTGGTGTACCCAAGTGAGAACTGACACATGAATAGTCCAATGACTCTGTGCCAGTTCCAAGGTTATGGTTGAACCTCTTTTCCCAATAAATAAATTTCTGATGTTTTTAGCAAGGGATAGACCTTTATTATTGGGGTATAGGTGGCTGGACACAACATTCAGGACTGACAGCATTTGGTTCATTTTCCAGGCTCAGCCAAATACTAATTTCCATGCACTTCAGTTCTTGCATCTGCAAAGTTGAGAGGTGGATGAACTGTGCGAGATGTGCATAAATTACTGTTCAGCAATGCTTGCAAAAATGCTCCTAAGGAAAGAGCATATAAAAAGTATTTTTGGATATAAAAAGTAAACTTCTCAGCAGGGTCAAGTTTTGTTTCCTTACTGACTACCTCCACCTGCCTTCTTCTTGGCTGTTGACAATACCAAAATGATTCACATCCCTTTGCACTTCCTTTTACTTCTGAATTTTCTGTTCCTTTACATACTTAAGTTACACCAGATCTGTTTTTCCCATTGTCAGTAAGACATCGAAAGAAATCTGCCCTTTCCCTTAGTCCTAAAGTCTAATTTGTTTGTCTCTCTGTCTCTTTGGTTCACTGTTTTACTTACACTTCCCTCCTATGACCTTCCTCAGTTCCAATCCAAGTCTACACTATTCATCTAGGCTGTATCAAGGAGCTGTGGTCTAAATATCTTACCCAGCTCTTCTCCCATGTTGCTCATCTCACAATTTTGCTGAGTGTGCATGTTCACCTCTACCTGGTGAGTGGACAGGTTCCCTCAAACAGCTTTTCCCTGGGAAAAGATAAATGTACATAGTCTTAAATGTCTTCCCACTGCAACTAGACATAGGGTAAGAACACAGGAAATGAAATCCCATGGAACATTATCAAAATAAACTTGATTTAGTATTGTGCAGCCTCAAGGAAAAGAACATGAAGGGAAAATAATGCTGCTGATGTTTGTGTCTTACTTCCTCGAGAAACCAGTGTTATGCAAGTTTCAAAGTCATGTTCAGTTGAGATGACATGGCTTTGGAGAACAGGTGGTGGATTTTGCCAGGTGTTTGGATCTGTCTCCACTGGGAACTGCCATGCAGTGATCTTTTAGTGTATTGATTTTGGTGCAAACTGTTAGATTGCGCATTGCATGCTTTGCTAAAAAGCAACTGAGAAATGACTGTATGTAACGAACAGGTTGGGGCATTCAGCACTCACTGTGTCTATTGCCTGGGATATTTTTTTGAGGACAGTTGTCATCTTTACATTCATGTTGAACAATCTACATGAACCTTTTTTATCACTTCTTTGCATACAGAATGATGTTAAAGATTATCCTTGCCTAGAGGGACAGACACTGTTTCTCCTCCATTCTTAAATATTTGATTGTGGGAGGTGCCGAGTACTGACTGGTAACAGTGTGGTCAAGCTCTAGCTAGAGGAGTAACAAATCATAAAATAACCCATCTGTAATGCCAGGATTATTTCTGGTGATATATCAGCTGAGCTCCCAGTTCTTCAGTAATTAGTTGTACATCTGTGAGCAACTGTCCATCTGATTTATTGTCTGAGCAGCTATTGAAATACAGAATATTGCCCCATTTAGCTTTGGGATTGAAAGTTATGGTGTGCTAAAGTCGTGCTTAAAATGTAGTAAAACTGACTATATATAAATAGGTTCCAAGCTTATGGGACACTATAGATGGTCTTAAATCAATATTTTAAAGTTCATAAATTTAACGTGATTGAGCATAGCTTTATGCATATGAATATGTTTTTAATTATTGCCTTCTTTTATTTAGTAAGAAGATTAAACTCTGTCCTGGAAAATAACTTGATTGTACTGAAGAAGACTTAGTGAAAAAGTGAATGTAAGTATTTCATAGCATATGTCAATTATTTATGTTTGCAAACCATTGACATTTTTGAGACTATAAATCATGCTAAAGTGGCAGCCTAATTTACCAAAAAGACCACTTTTAATATGGCAAGAATGCAGGATCTGATCATTGTGCATATGTGTGCAAAATATAGAATATCTATTACATGGTTTTCCGTTTGGGGCTGTAGACTTGTATGTACCTAAATGCTTTTGACAGGGCCACATGCTATTAGTCACTTGCATGCTTATGAAATGTTTGCAGGAAAAATGGCAACATGAAGTCGTCATTAAGTGCTCTTAAAAGGAGACAAAAAAACTACCCCTGTATAAATACCCACAAGGATTTTTAAGTTCAGTAATGTGGACCTATTTTCCATTTCCAGTGGAATTTAGGTCTAACTTGGAATAATGTATGCCAGTACGTAGTATTTTTCAGTATACTTGCCCCAAAGATGTGAGATTATAGTAGAATATTCTGCAAAAAGATTGCACTGTGGATTGGCAATTCAATTTAGAGTGAAATACAGCAGCTGCAAGTTCAAGGCTAAGTGCATCATTGCTCACTTGAGGTCACTTTTTCAAACCTGGAGTCAATAGTTCTCTGACAATAAGAGCTTTGGTTCATTTTCTAGAATTTTTTGAAACTGTTACTTTGCTGGCGAATACCCCATTATTTTTCTTAAAGTAATTGCTTTCCCTAGCAGTATTTCATAATAGTGTAGCTGTGTGCCTGCACATGTATATACGTACGTACATATTTGTGCACGAAGCAAAGCCCTATCTCTGCAAGCATATCCCAGGAGGCTTTGAGTGGCTCTGGTGTGCAGCACAGTGATAGTCATGGACTTCTAGCTGCCACATTCCAGTGTTTTTTCATATTACATTTTTCCCATGATCTCACCTTCCTTTTCCCATAGCCTGACTGAGGAGTTTGGAAGTGGTCAACTAAGTCTTTCCAAATGCTGAATGAAGTATAGAATTAATGACTTACGTGTCAAATAGGACAGCAATTCTGTCTTAAATGTCTAACAAGCTGGGATGGTTTTAATTTTAGCCTTTTAGCTTTTATAAACTTGTCTTCAATAATTACTGGTTCACCAATAGCACTGAAACAGTGAGATACTGCAGGAACTGCATATTGTATTGCAAAATGGTGTCTGGTTTATATAGAGATGTCTACTGATACAGGGTTGTTTGAAATCTTCAGATGTGACAACATTGTACCTAAGTTAAAGACTTACAGACTAGGCTGTTCATTGATTCTTTACATTACTGGTATCTGGCCCAGTTTGAAATGTTTGTAAGCTTGTAAGATATAAAATCAAATCCTTAAAACCTTCTGATATGTGTTGAACAAACCAATACACAGTCTGAAGTAATTTACTAGGACCAGTCAGCTTAGTTGCTTCAGATTTCTAAAAGTATATCTCAAATAAACCTGTTCAGGCCAGTGACACTTCTTGAATGTCACATGTGTGTGCCAAGTTTGTACATGTAAAATTTTTTGTCATTTACTTTCGTGTTTTTCTCACCAACTTGATCTTCAACTGTTTCTCCTGAGAAACTTGGGAAGCATCAAGGGTTATCTTCAGTTCCCATTTTTTTGTGAAATAAGCAGAATACTGGAGGTTTCTTGTTTGTATTTTTTAAGTACCTCTTTAGCAGGAAATCCATTTGAGTATGGATTGAACTATAAAAGATAATATAAAAGGTATCTGCCCAGTTAAAATGTCATTTCATGTATGTGTGTTAAAACAAATAAAAGACATGAGTCAGAGCTGTATTTCAGGAAGCTCAGTAGTATAATATTGACAACGTGACTATCAGCTGATCATGAAAGTGGCAGAGGAATAAACACATCCTGCTGCAGAAATGGATGCTAGTACTTTGTCCTTGATGTAAAAATAAATGTGATCTCCAGTATATGTTATTTTTCTGAGATTTTAACTTTATGCATGTGTAGACTTAGCTCCAAAATGTAAACCTTCTTCTTGATCTGGTGCTTGCAGGTGTCTGACATCAAAGTTAGTGATTTATCCTTCTAAACGTCAATTATTTTCAAAAATTAGTTGGCCTCACATTGGCTGGGATTTTTGCAATAATACCAAATTAACAAGTTTATGTGGAAAGGAAAAAACACCTTTTCATATTTACTTCTAGTTTTGTATCACAAAAGTGATGGATATTGTCATACACAATGTCAGCAGAGCCCAAGAGAGGGAACAAAGCACCTAATGAGAGGAGCTGAAGTGGTTTTACCTGAAGCCACTCACAACCTGGAGGTAGAGCCCTGAAACTGTGGAATTCAGCACTTCCTCTTATAATCATCCATTTTGATGCAGCACATTCAGAGATATTTATTTTAAAAAATATTTTAGTCAGAATTGAAAATTAAATTTGACATTTGAGTTTGAATACATTGCAATGGTTTAGTAGGATAACTGGTAGGATTTTTGCTTTGGTTACCCATAAAGCCAGAAAATGGAATAAACTTGCTCTTCCTCATTCTCATCCAGTGAACTTCTGGACTGACCTTTCAAAGAGATGAAAGACAAAGTTGGAATGCTGGAGGAATTCAGTGAAGTGTTGGTTTGCTGTCTTTCTTTAGCTTATGAAAAGGAGGAAATGGGGAGAGAGGGCATTTTCCCACTTTAAAAATAAGGAAAACTAGGGAAAATGTAAAATGGACTGGAGGGGGGGATAAATAGCCAATTGTGTTGGATTATAGTGATGATATATCACAATAATATTGAGGCAGTGACTGCAAGAAGGAGGAAGGGGAATGTGTACCTCAGGGAGTCAGGAGCAGGCACCATCAAGTAGAGCACAGACAGGAAAGTGCACAAGATGAGGGGAAGAGCACTCAGCCCTGATCGGATACCAGAATTAGGTTCTCACTGCCCATCTGCAATCCCAAGAACAAGTTCTTAACGGAGCACTGAGTGTTTTCTTCACCGTTCTCAACAATATTTCTTATGTAAAATGTGTGCACTGGCACCGTAAATAGCCTGGTTCAAACACCCTTGTGAAGGGTGAGGACCATGTCATGTCATGTGCTGTCACTAAGCTCTGCTGCCTGGTAGGCAGGCTCTTTCTAGAAGGTCTACAGAGATGCTTTTTAGAATTCTAGGATTTTAAAATACTTTCTCAAAAACAGTGTCCATCTCAAAAATGTCCACCTTAGTTTCAGGATCCAGCAGGCTATTTTAAAGTTAATTGTTGTTTATAAGAACTTGGCTCCTATATACTGAATGCTACAATAACTCTCAGCAACATTTGGACAACATGTTAAATAAGGCATGGAGCCACACTTGATAATGAGGAGAGAAATAAATATTGAGGAGTTGGTATTTCATTGAGTAATGTCTGTGCTGTGCATTAAATGAGGCAGGAGAACGGGGAAAAAAATCTCTCATAATAGAGAACCATGAAGGGTTCACATAAGGAACTTTAATTCTAGGTGTGACAATCAGTCAGACTTGAGTCCTCAGAATCACCTCTAAGACATAGCTTTAGATCCATGGTCTTAAATCACCAAAACATTGGTAACATTTCTTTGTATCTTCTACATGCCTTCGACAGTGGATGAGAATGTGACATTGCAAAATGTTCCTACAGAATTTCTGCTGCTGTCACCCTGAGACCCTAAAGGGCATTTAAGAGCACTACCTATGACTTGCATGTCTTCCTGCCTGTGCTTTCTGGCATATCTTCCAGTATCTGTGTCCCATCTCTTTTTCTTTCCCTTCGGTTCTGTTTTCCCTGTGTTGCCTGGCTAACATTGAGAATACTGCAGCTCCAAGAGAAATGACATCTCTTCACTACCAGCTCGAATAGCCTGTGACACCAGGCTGTAACCATGTCAGGCTGTAACCATGTGGCAGTAGCAACCACAGGAAAGCTGATGATCTCTCCAGGGTGTGCAGAGCAGCTTCTTTGGAACCTTATTTATGTTGCTGCTTACTCATATGCTATAAAATAGAATATTTTTTTCCCTCTAATTTGGGTTTATATTCACCGGGTCAAGTAAAGGCCAAATGTCATGTTTTTGTTGCTAGATCTTCACGACGAGAGTGTCCGTGGTGAAAGTCCTGCCCTTATCCTGCCCTTATTATTGAACTTGAAGTGACTGGGAGAGAGCTAGCTCCACAGACAAGCCCTGGCTCTCCAGCTTCCTCTGAAGCCTACATGGATGACCCACCTAACAAAAGCATTGCACAAATTTATATGTGTTTCATTTCACCAGCTGCAGATGAACTGTAATAGAATTTTGCCCATATGTTGGCACCTTTCCCTCTATGGAGAAATGAGGCCATGTTTTACCAGTAGCTGCAGTACTTGAATATCTGCAACTTGAATATCTGAATGTTATGTACTTCTCATACTTCACTCTGAGACCTGCTTTGTGAAAAACACTGGTCTATTGGAGGATATAGGTGTCCTTTCTCCTTAATTCAGTAATAATTGACCAAGTTAAAAGGTTTGGTTACGAGACACTCAGGAGAGAAGATTCTTGCAACAAAACAAAAGATTTTTATTTAGAGGTATTCATTCATCTTCCTTGAAATGCAGACCTACATGTCAGTCTTTCTTTCTCGTGTTTCTCCAAAATTATCTCCTGGGCAATATGTAGAAAAACAAACAGTAGATTCTTTACAATTTTAGGAGAGGGATGGAGACAAATTCAGCTTCAAAATACTAGCTATTTTAAGTGCAAAATGATTCTTCCTTAATTAATACTTGGCAAAGCATTTTAAAGATCAAAGTGTCAATATTAGCTAATTCTCATGACACACCTGTCAGGTAAGTAAAAATTATATCCATTTATGGCCCAGGAAGCTGAAATACTGTCTAACATCAGCATTTTCACAGTGGTCAGCTATTTAACTTACTGAAATAAGTAGTCTAATTCTCAAAGTTTCTTCATATTCTTAGCTGTCCTAAACTATACTTGGAACTCAAGAGTACTCACACTTTTGAAACCAAGTGCAAGTGTTTGGTACAGAACCATGGTATGTATAGCAGCTGAACCTGAGGCATCCACACTTAAAAGGCTTTTTCCAAACTTAGGCAGCCCTAAAAAGCCTACAGCTTGGAAGCTACACGCTGTTAATTCCCAGACTGGACTCAGACCCCTGCACTGCCCAGCTCTCATAGATTAAGGCAAAGTGTTGTTTGTCAGCGGAGCTGCAAAACATATGAGGTCTAGATAGGCTTGGGAGGACCAGTCTTTAGAGATTTTTTGATTTTGCAGGAAGGTGTGTATAGAAAGAGTGTTTAGAGAGGGAGAGGGTGCTTGAAGTGAAAAGGAAAATGGTGTGTGATAGAAATTCATTTTCTGCCTCCTTCTGTTGCTTCCATTAGAAATGCAAGTTACTCTGTTATTTCTGTCGTGGCTCTTTCTCCTTTTGTTACAGCATCAGCAGAGTGGTATAATTGGGCTGGAGGACAAATTTTTTGCTGCTCTATTGAGCAATGACTGAAAAGGAGAGGGATTTTGAACAAGTGCTGTCCCCCCTTCAGTATGCATTGCAACTCGTTTCCAAATGGTGTTTTAGTTGGAGCAGTGGTGGTTGTCAAGTGCCTTGTTTTGTCTGTGCAAACAGTTTTTGTAACCTGTGTGCTCTGTTCGGTGTGGCAATGCCCAGCCTTGAATAAGGCACGAAACTTGACGATGGCGTCACTCCATCCCAGGCTGTTCTCCGTCTTGCAGGAGCAGGTGGGAATGGACAAAACCCTAGCCAAAGGCTGTCTATGAGTTGGCACCTAAAGTAAGGAAAAGGCTAGGATACAAAAAGGGGTCTCAAGGAGTTGAACAGCCTGGAGCAGGCGTGCATGGCTGAATTAGGAGTTGGAGTTGTTTGGCTTTCAAATTCAGAGGACTCATTTGCTGTCTTGGCCCTGCTCAAAGTGATTAAGTGCTACTGCTAACAACAAAGCCCAGCAGAAGAGAAGTGAAGGATTAAAAACACAAAATGATGACTCACCCTCCCCTCTACCTCCTCCCCAGTCTCAGTCCCCACTAAACCACTTTACCTCACCAAAGCCCTGGTGGCTTTTTGCTTATAAATAATCGTGTATTTGAAATGTTAAAACATGTAGGCAGGGATTAAAAGGATATGTGATGCTACAGCATCAAAACAGTGCAGACCTCTGCAAGAGAATTGTGAAGGAAAATTAAAACGTAGTTATTTTTGGCAAGGGCTGCTGCATCCTGGGGAGATCAAGAGAAAGCAAAAAGCAGTTTAAGCAAGTCTAGCAAAACTGAGTAGAAAAGCTGGGTCCAGTGAAATAGGACTTCACATCAGTACTTTATTTTACTAAATCCAAATTTGAAGTTTTTCTATTATCTCAGTTTTGAGGAGAATGCAAAGAGGACATTCATTGAAAAATTTCTCTCAAAGGTATCAGCCTAAACTGTTGTCCTTTTCATCCTGTCAGGTTGGTGAATATAACTGCTTGGTTATCACCCATATTGTAACAGGTTGCTTCCATCTCCTAATCCATGCGTGACTGGGAGGTAACACCTGTAACACTCTCACATCAATGTATCAGCCCATGGTATTTTACCGAATAAGCAGGTTGGGTTGTCCATTTGGGATATTACTCTATACTCTCAAAGTTAGAATATTGGCACCAAGTTTCTTGTGTCTGGCAACAAAAATTGAGAATAGTCCCTGCTTAGAAAAGGAAATGCATTACAGACATAGAGAGAACTGTTGCAAATCAGTTGTCAGCATTGACTCTAGCATTCATTTTGCAGTTTGAACATAATTTTTAATATCATTCCCAGATGCTACATTAGCTTTGTCTCCATAAACCTTTGATTCCTGGCCTTTCATGGAACTGTGGATGTTGGAGTTGGTGAAATCAGCTTTCTCATGTCACTTCTTGATTTTAGGCTCATGAACAATACCAGTGGGAACAATACCAGTGTGAACAGGCACAGATAAGGGCATCTTTTCTTGCTGATGATCTTGCTACTGTCTCTGTGTCAGTATAGGGGAAGCCTTTGCAAACTGTGCAATTACTAATAAATAAACAGCTTTAGGAGGCCTCATTAATTTCATGTCTAATTAATTTTTGAGACACACTCCAAGCCTACAAAACCCAGGGAACAGGGCTTTGAGAGGATCTCCCTGGGGGAGGCAGGGCAGTGCCACCCCTTCACCTCAATTGCCATCTGCCTCATGGGCTGGAGTGAGGGCCTGTGCTGCTCCCAGCTCCCTGCACAAGACTCACTCTTCCACCTGCCTTTCACTCCTTCACCTGACTTTCAGACCAGAGCTTCTGCAAAAGTTCCTTTGAAGCATTCGTGCTGCTGATCTCCTTGAGTTTGGTGCTGGAGCAGCCTGCCTGCATGTGTGTTGTGGGTCTCTTCACAGCATAGGACTTCTGCTCTGTTCCTCCCCTGCATCCTCTTGTTTTGTGATAGCAATGATGTTGTTTAAGCCGTTGTCTTAGATGAACTGGTCTGTCACTTTGCTGAATGGAAACTGTTCGATTAATGCACTGTTTAGTATGGAATACACCACCTCCACTGCTCTTGACCTTTGCCATTACTTTTGTGCTTTGCATTACTTTTACATGAAAAAATGTCCTGTGCATTCAAGGTGTTACTTTTAATGCTAAATTTTTAATTTATATGAATCTGTTTATAGACCTGGTTTGTGTTGTTTTGTTTTTCTCCATGCTTTAATGCATTTAAATGTATTAGTTGAGAAAAACCTTTATAATAATCTTTAACTCAATTAATGTTATATTTAATTAAAGGATTTAACAAGGATAAAAGTAACAATTAAATACTTGTCTGCTTAATAACTTTTAAGGCTAAATTCAAGGCAAGTCTCGACGATATTTGGGTTGAACCCTGTGCCTCTCCTTGCACGGCTGTCAGGGCATCCTGGGAGGATGTGGAGGTCTCACCAGGGATGTCTCCCAGAGTTTACCTGGGGCTGGAGTCAGGGGGAAGTGCTTGTGTTTTTACCATTTGATTCAATTAATGTAGTCCAAAAGACATTGTATTTAAAAATAGCCATTCCTTTGGACAGCTAGACAATATTCTAGTGTACTGTTACTGCAGCACTTAATTTGATCAAACACAATGTCATGAAGTAATGTCAAGACATAAAAATATCTAGGTTTAGGTAGGAAATTTTTCATTGTCACTCAGTAAGTCAATGACTTCGTAAACAGAAGTCTTCCAGAGATATGTAAGATACAGTCTTGTTTATCCTTGCTTGTCTATCCTTGTTTATCCTTGTTTTCCTTAAAATTGCATCATTTTAATTTGTAACTAGTTAACTGAATGAAATCAAATTACAGTTCCTGGGAACTTACAAGTATGCGAAACATTGCAACTCTTGTTTATACACAGACATTTTTTCTTTAAAACATGCCTGGAAATTTCCAGATAACAAATGGACCAAGAAGCATGTTTTTTAGAGCTTGAGGTTTGGATTTGGTTTGGTTGGTTTTTTCCTTCCATCTCCTCACCCCACACCCTTTTGGGGGGGGTTGATTGATTGGTTGGTTTCTTTTCTTGGTTGTTTTTTTTTTTTGCCTTTTTTTGGTTTGCTTTTTTTTTTGTTTGTTGGTTGGTTGGTTTGGTTTGGTTGGTTGGTTTTGGTTTGGTTGGTTGGTTGGAGGGGAGAGCTTTGGGGTAAGGAGAGATAAACCTTGAGGTTGCTGGGTTACAGTCTTGACCTTGGCATCCTCTGCTTCAGTTTACACCCAAAAGTCTTCACTACAGCCTACTGGCCATTTGGCTCTTCTGGGTACTCCAAGAGGAAAAAAGATCACAATACCATTTCCATTGTAATGAGCAGAAACATACAGTACAGCTGACATCAGTGGTGGTGGAGCAGATTCCTCAAGTCCTCCTGCATTTCTTACAGTCAGCATCTTTAGAAAACAGGAGCTATATCATTCTGTACAGAAGACACTGGAAGAGTTTGGTCTCTGCTCTGCAGTGGCATTGTTTCTCAGTGCATCAGCAGCAATATCCAGGAATTGAATAACTGTAGAGAGCTGTTCTTGGTCACACAGCCAAGGAGATCCTGTTCCAAGGCTGGGATGGTTCTAGGAAGAGAAGGTGTATGTGATCAATAGAGCTGATTGATTGCCTTTCCAGGTTTTTCATACACTTGTATGAACTCAAAGCAGGCCATCCATCTGTATGTGAATTATTCAGTTGATCGCCTTGAAAGATATATTGGATAGTGTTTGTTTATAGTGGTCCAATCTGCAGGATATAGATTTTATCTCAGGCATAAATATTTGTGGTGCTACCCTGGGTTTGCTTTGCAGGATGTGTATGTTTCCTTCTTGAGCTGCACCACGTGGGAACATTCTACCTGTTTGCATGATTACAGATTTTGCCTAAAGGAGCATTATACAAAGAAGTTACCTCTCCTAAGGGAGATATATGTGAGCAAAGCTTTCACAGCTGGAGGACAAGCTATGCTGAGAGAAATTGTTCTTTGAAAATAGGTCTTTGAAGTATATATAGGACCAGAAGGAAAAAAAAAGTAAGATGGGGATTAGAAGCAACAAAAAAGCTAAATAAAGGAAAATGTTCCAAATATATCTATTTTGCACAATTTGAGCAAAACTGAATGTGTTAACATTATTGTAAGTAAATGTGGCACCCCAAAAATAATACTCTTATATAAAAGAAGGTGTTTATTCTCATAAAAGAAGAATGAGCAGAGGTAACATCCTCTCCCTGCAAGTTGTTGTCTTTGATAAGGTGACAGGTAGTGTTTCTTTCTCCAGTTGTAGGAAACCTACTGAAGGTCTTTTACTTCAGTTGTGTTGTAACGTGTTTACATAGTCACTTTCTTGGATACTGGTCCAAGCTGGTAAAAGGTGGATTGCTTCTCCCATCTCCCCTGGCTGCTAGTTTCTGCCACTTTCAAGGACGCCATAATTATGGCTGCAACCAAAATGCAAGCCTAAGCAAGAGCTGAAAACTAGGCTGTCCAGGAGCTGAAAAATTAGTAGTTCCTGCTAGAGCAGCTCCAGGAGTGTCTTCTTACCACCTCATGTATGCCACTACTAGCCCAAAGCAGAGATTTACTCTTCAGAGCAAGGGACTACTGCACCTAGAGGTGACATAGGTTCTCTCTAGTGATAAACCAGCTATTGACTGTTCTCTGATATTAGGCAAAGTATGACATTCATCCAAGATCTTTCTTTAAAATGAATGGCAGGGCAACTTCTGGAGAGAGGGGCAAGCCACTTACTGTTGGATTCATTAGCTAAAACTGAAACTCTGACCTTGTGGGACAGTAGAGGAAAAAGAAGGTTTCCTGGTGTTTGGCATGCTATGATCTTCCTTATGCATCTGTAAAGCAGCTGACAGGAGCCTTGCCTGTAACTCCAATTGCTGACTAGAGGGGGAGAGGAAAGGCAAGTGTCAGAGAGCAGAGGGGTCACATCTGATGTTTGGCAACACATGATTTTGAGGCGAGCATCTCTGCAGTGATGCTGGTCTCTCTCTCTGCCAACTCCTTTACTGAAGTTGAACTACATTTATCGTCTTTGGCATTAATCTATCATATCTGACGTTCTTGGGCAAGGTAAATATTTGACAGACTCTGTGCACTTAACTCATCCCCACACTTTAAAGATTTACGGTATCCTTGTAAAATATTGTCATACAAGTAGTGGGTGGTATAATGCATGCCATTATAGTAAATAAAGTAGAGCTTTTCAAGTAAATTCCCTAAGCGGATACACATTACGGCATACAACTGTTTTCTGGAAGTGGTTGGAATTGTACTAGGGTCTCAATTTTCTATTCACCAGCCTAAAGGTATAGGCATCTAAAAGACAGAAGTTAGTAGAAATGGATCTCATAAGTGCAAATTTTATTAAAATTCTTGTCTGTCAGTGTGTGAGTGATTTTGATGATTTTGTTCACGACAAGTTTGCTTTCATTATGGGTAAAGTATGCAAAATGATACCTAAATAAAGAGTATGTTAAACTGTTAAATGCCGGTTCCAAGTGTAATCAGACATTTTCTGGCTTTTACTTTAATTTGAAGGCTGTCTGTCAATCTTCATCTTTATTCATTGTAAATAAAACCTCTTCCCTGAAGGGATCAAGGTATGAGCATGTAAGAGCCATAGTATTATGTCTACTGCAATCAGTGATTTTGTACAGATCTTGTTAAAGTTCAAGTTCTTTCCCTGCAATTGAGCAGAAATACCAATGTAAGGTAGAAATAAATCCATCACTGTTAAAAGAGATCAAGAAAGCTTAAAATACAGGGAAGCTGCTCAAGGCGAATGTCAGTCAGCACCCTTTGAAAGAGGAGCTAAAGATAAAGTGATAAATACCAAAGATTGTAGCCCTTCCTGCAGGCAAAAGTTGTTTGTCCTGTGGTAGCTTGAAAACCAGGGAGGTTTTAGCCTGGGAAAGCATAGAAAATTCACTCAATGAGTGGATAGCAATGAAGTCCTGACTGAGGAGGAACACATGTATTGAATAAACACTTGTGAATGGTACAAATGGGTACTCGGGCAATTTCTGCTGCACAAACCTTTCTATGTCCATTGTCACTGGGATTGTGAGAATGTGAATATGCTGGAGAAATCAAATCTCCACAAACGTGCTCTCTTCCACAGTGATAAGCACCAGGCACCAGTCCAAAGGCACCAGGTCAAGTGCTGCCCATGGTCATAAGCAACAGACTGCACAACAAAATTTGTGAGAGGGGATGGAGCAAAGCCCTGAAGTGGTTAGTGTTGTACCAGTGCAGAAAGGTTTTGTGGAAAGTAAAGCAGATCTGACTGAAAAGCTTGAAGCTTATTCAGGAGGAGACAGCTTTTCATAATGTGATTAAATATTTCTTGATCTAATAGATGATGATGTGGAAAAAACTAACAAAGTCCATTGTAACAGTAATAAGAAACCCAGATAAGAACAAAAAGAATATAATTTTGGGGAAAGAAACTACTGTATGCAAGTGGCTGAGCTTCAAGCTATGTGGGATTAAGTAATTTTTGAGTTCATTAAGGCACAAAATGGCCTGGTGGTATCCGGTAATAAGCTCTGACTGAAACATGTTGCCTAGTGGCAAAACATTGATTGACTCTCATTTAATACTTTTTGTAGAATGTGATGTATCTGACATGGCCCAGATTTTTAATTTTGGAGTCTCTTCCTGATGGTTTATTTTTATGTGTATGGCCACAATACAACATAGCACTTTCTTAGGGTAGGAGTGAAAGCATCGTACAACAGGTTTCTCAGCTATATATCAAGATCATACATCACTTGACATGCGTGTTGCTTTTATGTTTGCACAAATGTAATTTCCTTTTGTTGAGAGTGCAGTAAGAGAGTATAAATGCCATAAGGACCAACAGATGATGTAAAGTAGTTGGTAAAAAATTAAAGTGCTCAAACACTTAAGAATTGTTTTATTAACTCTTTTCATGGATAGGGTTCCATGTAATGTTCTAACAAATAAATGTTGGAGTATAGTGATCTGTTGCTGATCTACAGTGTTACATTATTAAGGGCATTTCTCTCTTTTTGTCTGCTTAGTTATCCCTTGTCCTCTGTCCTTACTGTACAAATCTTGATTTTTGCAATATAGAGGTTGAGGATTTCTCCTGTGCCAAGTAGTGAACCATGAACAGAGACAGGGTTAGAAATTCTTGGGTTTATTCCGTAGTCCATCTCAGTTTAGAGCTGGGACAATGAAAACTGCGCTTCTCTCCTACAGACCACTCAGTTCTGAGAATTATTTTCTAAAATCTTCCCTGTGAAAGTGTGCACGAGTGATTATTACACATAATTTCGCTGTTGCTTTTGCTCGGGTGTCATTTCTTTGTCCTGCTTTGGTTCCCTCTGAATTTTGAGCTGGGCTCTCAGGGGATAAGCATGCTGGAGATCACCATGGCAACACTCCGAAAAATGCACACTGCAGGCGCCAGGCTTTGCTGCTGTTATTCCTGTGAGAGCTCTGATGATCTGTGGACTTGTGGCCTTACTCAGGAGCTGCAAGAGGGAAGGAGTCAGTGTCTGAGAGCTGGTTGTACCGTGCCTTATGGAAGTTGAGGAACTCTGGATATTGTTTGCTGATGTACAGCAGTAGCATCCAGCATTTTCATAGCCTACTGCCAGTTCCTTGACAGACTGTAAAAGCCTCTTTTTTTATTTCACATAATTCTCATATTAGTCTCTTACATCTTAGCTACCCCCCATTTTCAATCAAGACTACTGTGGGAGCCAGTGCAAAAGCAAAGTTGTTATCCTAATAAAAGCTTAAAAGTGGTTGATGATAAACATGTCATAAAGATTATAATGCAGAATTTGAAAGAGGTGAGTGCTCATATCCCTGCTGTTCCCAAATACTTTTTCAGGATAAAAAGCAAACTTTCAGGGAAGACTTGTTTTATAGATTAGTATTTCATGGCAGTGGTTAGGAGAGAACGGGTCTCCAACAGCAGGAAATAAGTGGATAAAAGTGTATTGCCTTCCGAAACAAGAATGTAGGTTGTATTCTGACAGGATAAGTGTGACATTGGAATTTTTTTCTGTATTACTTTAATAAGAAATACAGCATATCCCAGGATATGGAGATTTTCTTTGGCGAGTTTACTTTAAAAAAAAAAAAGTACTATTTTTTTAAAGTACTTTTTTAAAGCCCAGCTGCCATAAGACTAGACCACCAGAAGGACATGGGCTTGTAATGCTCAGAGCAGTGACTAATTCAAGTGTGATCAGCAGCCTTGAATAATGTGCCTCCACTTCCGGTTATTGCATGGGGAGCACTAAGCCTACAAGAGCAAAATTCATGAACAAGCACGATGCAGAACAGGAATGCCCAAAAGGGTTGGCAAGGAATTTTTAGGAGAAAAATGTATTTGAAACCTTCCTTTCTGGGGGTTTTCCCAATCCCATTTGTGGATACACGAGGTCAATAACCATGTTAAACTGAGGGGAGCTCAGATTCCCACTCTGAAAACGTGTTACACATTTTGCATTCATCACTGGGAAAAATGCACAAGCTGGGCCTGTGCCAGGAGCCCAGATCACCCACGCAACTCAGTGCCCTAGAAGTCTGGTTTCTCTCAATCTGTTCCTATAAATGTAGAAGTGTTTCTTTCAAAGCAAAGTGTTTCTTTCAAGGAGCCCCACTTTGGGCAAAGGCATCTGGTAGCAAAACATTGGAGCAATGGATGCAGATGCACTTAACAGCCTGAATTGATATTTCCCAATTCCTAAAACAAATGTTCTCACTCCAGAGCTGTATTGCAAACACCCCAGTGTTATGCATGTGCTCCTGTCCTCCAATCCTGCCAGTCAAGGGCATAAGTTTCTTTTTGAATTTAGGTGGCTCTGGCATCTAAATGCAGAGATCCCCACTGGTGTGTTCAAGTGCTTGAAATCTAGATTGAATTTCTACTGGAGATAAGGGTAATAAAGTTTAGTCTGAGTTTCCCAGACAGACTTGAACATGAGAAAAAGAGCAGAGCTACTGAGTGCTGACAAGATGAAAGCAGTTCAGCTTCTGTGGAACACAGATTTTTTGAGAGTTTGGCAGTGGGAAAAGAGAAAACCAGTGGTACATGTAGTCAGAAATTACAAGAATGGCACTCTGGTATGACAAATAAACCTTAGGAATGCTACTTTTATTTTTTGTCATTATAGGGCTAAGAGTGGCCTTTTTCAGTATGTAACTGCTAACATTAAATTGGCCAGTTTTTTTGTAAGACAAATTAATTAAATAAACTCTGAAAGAAAAAGTAATATTTTGAGTGATGACACATATTTTAACCTATTTATAGAAAACAGAGCTTCAGCAGATCAAGAGGTGTTGAAACATTCCTGTAAATGCTTGTGAAGGGTCCAGTACTCTTTAAGACTGACTAAAGAGAAAATTCATGGGTTATTTTAATTTCCCGTTTGCCTATTTAAGATTAACATTTTACAAACAGGACTGAAACGCATATTTGTGCATTTTGGAAGAATCTCATTCACACAGTTTCATCAAGATATGACTTTTTAAAACTTAATATTTAAAAACAGTACTTATTGGTGCTGATGTTGTTTTAGACAACCCCTGAACACCAAATGCAGTTGACAGGGATGCAATAAGTCAAAAGGTGTTGTACCTGAGCCCTATTTTTAACTGTAACTCTAAGAGAAAAACGTGAAGGTTATGTGGGTCATGACTGTGCCAGAATGTCTAAAGTAAACAAGATTAAACAACTGAGAATTCGTGGAATCTCAGCATGAACTAAGTTTTAAGAAGTGCTGACTTCCTACTACAGCTTCTAGCATCAGCATTAATTGAATCCAGTGTATTTATCTTCCTTTGCCATTCTCACTAAAATTAGATTGTTTACATTTTTGAGCAAGGTAATGGCACGGTTATTTACCGTTTAAATAATGGTAATAATGGCTCAGTTATTTTACTGCTAGACAGGAAAAAAGTAGTAGAAAACCAGTCTGCTCCTTTCTAAAACACAATTCTTAGAATAATGGTGAGACTATTGGTACTTTAAAGTTTCTCCTAGATGAAAAAGCAAGAGGTTTAGCTCAAAGAAGCTTGTGATTCCTTTCCTGTGCTGAGATGTATAGCTCCCTTGACATGTGCAATACTTGATTCTGCCAGTTCCTGAGGACAGAGAAAGGAGGGCAAAAAGATATTCGGAAGCTTTCCCAGAAAACCGTGTTTTGGTGCTGTAGGACGACAGCTGGCCTGTTTTGTTCCTGTGGTTGTGGATTGGATTTGGGCCTAGCTGTTCTGTCCTTAAAAGATGCTAATATCACTAGTACAACCTTAAACTTGCATGAGTCAGTATTTCCTGTTCATGGCGGAAGCATGCTTATATAATCTCTCGCCATGAGTTAATGGCGGAATGTTTCTGATAATTCCAATTATGCACATGTTTATATTCAATTAACACCAATGTTAATGTGCCACATATTTAGTTGTACACATATTGTAGCCGAACATGTATTCTCAGGCACCAATGATCTGTTTGGGGTGATTGTATGTAAGGGGTTAATAAAAGCGCTTCTAGGTTCGCCATTTTCTGGACCAGGAGACTTTTCCAGACTCATCTTTCTCACCACAGACACCCCTGTACCACGACATGGTGCTAACCAGGATTAATACCCGGTATCACTTGTTTCAAATCTGTCTGTTCCTAAAAATGTAAATGTCTTATCCTTGAGGTTTTTGGACTAGCTCCTTATTTGAATGTGTCTTGACTTTGATGTGAAAAAAGCAATTTCTGCCGTGTATAAAATGTTATTGGGAAAAATACATTTTGCTACTCATATTGTGAAAGAATGCTTCAGTTCAGCCCTATTACCCTACCCCAGCCCTGTTGTTTCTCATGATGCTTTCACCTAGCAAATCCAGACCTTGAAGAGAATAATGCAGTAGGTAACACTTTTAATCAGTATAGGAAATATGAAACAGCAGGGAATTAATTTCCAACTGTGCAACCAAGAAAAAACAAAAAGAAAAAACGAAAGCTGAGGGTATTTTTATTTCTTTCTCCTTAGACTGGTCTTACCCATGCCACAATTTCATACTTATCAATAATTGTTTCCTAATGCTTCTTCACTTCTGCAGTAGTACAAAATGTTGAGCTCCATGCAGGCAGTCAGTTTTCAAGATCTCATGTGTACAACAGAAGCAAGTATGCTAGTAACTTGCTAAAGGGATAATTTTCCCCTTGTATCAATGTTTAATTGGATGGAATCTCAAATCGTAATAGTGGATTAAATAGCGTTCACATTGAGATGTGCCAATGGATGTGGAAGGGCTGCTCTTGTGAACAGGAAGCTTTCCTCTAATTAGTCCAAACCATATCTGAGTGAGGGAAAAAGAAGTTTACCAAAATAATTTCAGGCATCAGAACTGGATGCTTTCTTGTGGTAGCTGTTCATTTATACTAGAGTTTTATTCAAGAACACATAAACTGAATATGTGTTTGGGGAAGGCTTGTGCCAAGGAATCTTTTGGAAGGGACAAGGGGTGTGGCATTTGCTTGTCAGTAATGAGCAAGCTAGATTTGCCTCCACACCTCGATATTGGGCTGTGTCTGTGTTCTGAATCATACTGGAGCACCTAGTTCTTATCATGATATAAAAATAGTGGCTTTCTGAAGGTGCATAGCCCAAGGCCAAAGCAAAGGACAGTACTCAGCTGAAGCCAAGGCTGCAGCACAGGCATGGCAAGCTTCCAGCTTTTCTTTGCCTCTTTTTTTTTCAAAGCATAGGGTACAAAAATTTAAAATCTTATGTGTTTGTGTTCAGTGTACAAGGAGAAAGATTCTAAGAGGGGGCAGGGAGAGTTAAACCCTTGGGAGCAACTGGGAGACTGAAAGCATAGACTCAGTGAGTAGTTTTTTGAATGGCCAGGGTTGGGAAAGACAGGTGGATCACCACTCTCTGGGTTAGGGAGGCTATTGGAAATGGGAAAGCATCATTCAAAATGCAGCTTACCTGGAGTTCTGTGTCTAGCTCTGGAGTCTCTGTTACAGAAAGACAGGCCTGCTCTAACAGGAATCACAGAAGAAGGGCCACAGAAATGGTCTGAGGACTGGAACACCTAAGAAAGAAGAGCTGATAAAGTTGGGATTATTCAGCCTGAAGGNGCTGGCATTATATCCAAATAAAGAACCTTAGAAGAGATTTTTAACACTGGCAGGTTTAGTATAAAAGTGTCAGTGCAATTAGGCAGGCTAAAAAAGGCTTTTGAAGAATGACTTACCAAAGTAGGCTAAACTAATACTCAGACCTCTTTCAGACATGCCAGGAACAAAAAGCTCAGTGTAGGGCCAACTGGTGGCTGGGATTTGAAAGGACGCTCAGATAGGATGAGGTCCTTACAAACATTTCATTCATTC
>WEIV01020248.1:37222-73914 GCA_013390005.1 Calyptomena viridis
ACTTCCAGTCCTTTAATATTAAACCGCTGTCCCTCTTGCTGAAGGCACTGTGCAATGCAAGTAGGGACACTTTAAATCCTTTGCCAGGAAGTGAGAGACCTCATTAATGACTGGAGTATTTGAATCCCACCAGTGTTGCTATCTTCAGCATCAGGGATCAATTATTTCAAAGAAGTAANGAATGTTGAGTAAAAAATGCATTGTCTTTTTTTATCTAAAGGTAGTTCAGTGCTTTCACTAAAATCAGTGGGTGAAACTGTATAAGAATTTCTTGTCATTTTGGTGACAGAGGGTGCTTTCCAACATCAAGCTGTCAGGGAGAGTAGGGTGTCTGGCCATATACTGGGCAATGTTGGCTGATTTGCACAATTTCCCTACTGCACAACCATAGATTTTCTAAATGCATGGAAGTTGTGCTCTTGCATACCATTTTTAATGGCCATGTATGATTAGACCTGAAGCCAAGAGGCCACTGTTATGAACCCTTGTGGCGGTGGAGACCAAAACAAGAGACAGAGTCCCGGATCCATCTTCCTCCCTGTAAGGTAGCAGAGCTAGAGATGATGGTGGTCTTTGGGCCTTCCCCTAGCTGCTGTGGGCAGGGACTAGCCAAAGGAGAATGGTTGTTCATTATA
The DNA here is from genome assembly GCA_013390005.1 of Calyptomena viridis. Lineage (NCBI taxonomy): Eukaryota > Metazoa > Chordata > Aves > Passeriformes > Eurylaimidae > Calyptomena > Calyptomena viridis. The sequence goes on from WEIV01020248.1 coordinate 37,858, forward strand.
GACACTTCAGTTTGAAAGCTAAGTGGAAAGACACACTTCTGTCTGAAATGCTTGTCATTTTTCTGCTCAAAGATGTTTACTGCAAACTCAAAGGGAAGTGTAATAGTATGGCTGATTTAAGCAATGTACCAGAGCTCTCTGGGCACTTGTTTTGCTTTTCTGGATCTTGCCATGAGGTGAGTTCTCATTTTATGTAATGTTCTTCACACCTGTGTTTCACATTCTTTGCAAAGAAAACACCATACTCCACTACTGCTGCCTGGAGACTGAAGCATCAAGCCTTCAACTTGCTCAGCTTCATGGTTCAGTAGACACCTTTCTTGAGCCCTTTGTCTAGCACGGTTCCACCTGTTGGCACCAAGCCTTTTCAGTACAATCTTTCTTTGAATCAATAATGGGAGATCACTTGCCAGGCGTGTTAACTATATCAAATTGCAGTGTACTCAGCATGAATGAACTCTAGTTTTTACGGATGCTGATACAGAAGTGGTCCAGAGACAAAGCCTTGGTGATTTACTATTGAGTTCACAAATCAAGCAAACATGGATTTCAGAGATAATATAAGAATTATGATCATAATCTCATCCTTACATTTCAGTACTTTAGTAACTAACTTCTGAATCTGTCAGTTACAGTTCCTGCCTGCACTTCTCCCATCAAACAAATGAAGACTGGTAGAGCTTGATTTCCTACTGGCTTTTCTTTATGTCGTCATTCAAGTACTACAGAAAGCTCATGAGAGAAATCTGTGCTCAAATACTAATATGCAGCTTCTGTTGTTTCCTGTGGGAGATGTTGCACAGTTATACATCTTCAAAGCATTGTAGGATATACAAGTCATTTATGCCTTCAAATAAGGCTTTCTCTGGTGTGACTCCACAGGCTAGGTACACATGCAGCAAAAACTTGTTGGAAATTTGTCCCTTGTTGAGGACTCAGTCATACTGCGATTTCCACATGTTGAAATGAGACTTCTGTCCTCTCGGACTGGTTTGCAGCTTTGTTTTGGAAGGACAAAGTATTCAACATGGAAGCTTCCATTGCTTCAAAATTTCCCTGTGCCCAGCAGGTTCTAGACTTGCACATTTAACAAGCTTTCGTGGTTATCCTACTGTCATGAGCTGAATGGTAGACTTATTTAAAGCTTGGAGATACAATGTTTCTGATGGCCATCATAAATGCACAAAATAATAATTTCTGAAAGTCTTTAGAAATTTATATTGAACGGACCAGGCCAAAGGGTAGGAATTTAGTCTTGTTCTAGCACTCTAGATACTATAGGATATAGTACTATAGGATATATAATATAGGATACTATTACTATCTGATGCATAGGTCATTGCTGCTAATTAATTAGGGGCTAGGAAGGTACTTAGTACTTTATAAGACACAGATGAAGACAGATGTCCACTCAGGAAATTAAAATATACCAGTTTGAGGGTTTTATATAAGACAAGATCAACTATAAAAATCTGATATCTAGACAGATCCTAATAAACCTGATGAAAATTAGAGAAATTAGATCAGCTTAAAGCTAATAAAATGTAATAGAAATGTTCTAAGTTGTCTGCAAAAATGCTTTCAGGCAGAAGGATTAGCATGAAGTATATTTTTACAAGGATTGGGGAGAATATTATACAGGGTAAACTAGCCCATAAAATTGTTACTTTTTACTTGAGTCCTTAGACAGACTTCTCTCATGAAATACACAGCTCAAACAAAAACTTGCAGTTTTCAGTTATTCAATAATAGTTTTTTCTTTCCTTACGCACCACACGCAAATTTAGAAGTACTCCTGGAACAACAGAGCTATGCATTCTGGTTACTTGGAAATAAGACCATTCAAATAAATGCTTCAGAACATATTTATTAAACACTGGAAATCTGACTGCCCTTCAGTTGTTTGCAGGGGAACGTTGATTCTGTTTTCAATGACATCATGCTCAGAGGCATATTTCCTATTATCCTTACACATCAGTGGAATAAACTTTATGCCTTAATGTACCCCTATAAATTTTCAGCTTATTTGCTTATAAACAGTTAAAAGTGTTTATATATGGTGATCGTGTTTGAAGACTTCTGTAGGTATATACTCTCCTATAGAAAGAGTAGGCTGTGTTTGAATTTAGAGTATATCTACTGTACAAAATTTCTAAACACATGGAGCAGCTACTGTAAATTCAAATTTGAAATATAGATGTACCAAGGTATCTCACGTACAAAGCAAACATTGTAAAATATAGTTAGCTTAGACCTTTTAACCACATCACTGGGTGCCATAAATGAAACATTTAGCCTAAGAGGTCTGAAGATGCATGATGAAAGCTCCTCAACAGAAGTCTTTGGAGGCTGCCTGAATAATTAGGCTTGTGAGATGAAACTAGTCATGCAAGGAGGAGGATTTACACTGCTCTCTATTCTCCTTCTATAGTGTAGCTTGTTCTTATTGGCTCTCCTAACTCATATATCCAAATGCGCTTACCAGTGAGAAGAAAAATGTTCCCGCCAGCTGCCAAGCAGCCTTGCAGTGACCTTTCTGTCCTAGTACAAACACACAGAAGAAACTCATCTTGTTACAACCAGAATTTCATTGTGCTCTGCAGCAGCAGTTTCGGTGAAGACCTCTTTTCCATTTTTTAGAGTTGGCTGCTTCACGGGGCATACTTTTGTGTTTACGCAAATATCAAAAATCAATGGGGTCAGGAAGTGGGGTCACCGTAGCTAGGACTGTGTGTGAGACAAATTCTGTGCCCAGCTTGTCCTGCAGCTCCTCTAGTAAGAACGTAGTAACAGTTTGCATGGCTTTACTCATGGGTTTGCATCTTTTGTCATGTGTTTTTTCATAGGGGTACCTTGGCAGCACCTATTTAACCAATACGTTAAAGACCGTGCTGCCAGAAGCGTGAAAAGTGCAACTCCTTTATTCGAACATGGTTAGCCCAGCTCATCAGTCAAGGGCAGAGGGTTTAGAGTTACCAGTTCTTAGGAAGAGTTCACTGTCAATGTTAGGAAACAAAAAACAGATGCTCTATTTACAGCACAAACAGTGCTGGTTATTTTTTTTCCATAAAGATATGTTTCTGAGTAAATTTGACTCAAAGTGTAATTGTTTTAGGTTAACATACTATTTGAGAATGGTTTGATCACAAAATCAACAAGCAGATAGATAAATCCCTCAACCAGTGTATTGTTATTGATAGGAGTGGAAAGCCTGGACTCTTTTCTGTTACTATTTATTTCCATGCATCTCAGATTGCATCCTCTGATCTTTAGGAGTATGGCTTGTGGTTCTCGAAAGCCTTTGAGGAAACAGGAGAAAATTGTAAATCTGTGACCAGTAATTTTAGGGACAAATTCTGGGACTTAGACCTATGATTTTTTTTTTTCAGGGTACAGAGGAAAAAATCATACATGTATGTGCACTTACTGGACAGCAGCATTTCTGAATAAAAATTGCACTCTGTGGGGATGGGGGAACCCTGTTTGGTGCTTAAAGGAGACTCATAAGAAAAATGGAGAGAGACTTTTACCAGGACATTTAGTGACAGAAGGGGCAATTTTTTTAAACTGAGAGAGAGGAGGTTTAGATTGGGCATAAGAATGAAATTCTTTATGATGAGAGTGGTAAGACACTGCAATAGGTTGCCCAGCGAAGTTGTGGATGCCCCATCTGTGGAAGTGTTCAAGGCCAGGTTGGATGGGGTTTTGAGCAGCCTGTTCTATTGGAAGGTGTCCCTGACCATGACAAGGAGGTTGGACTAGATGATCTTTAAGGTCCCTTCTGTCTCAAACCATTCTATGATTCTCTGTAAGTTTATGCATCACCTAAATCCTCCTAGACCCCTAAACACAGGCCATGAACAGTTCCTGGTCCAGGTGACAAGTTCAACTGGAGCAGGTTCTGAGCCCACCAGTGACAATTGACTAATTTTATTCACATTTGTCTCATATGTGTTAGAGCTGCTCTGTGGAGATTGTAGTGTTTTGTTCAGCATGACTGAGACTTGAAACTAAAGGAAGGACCTCTGTTTTGGAGAGGTTAGGAAGGGACTGGTATGAAATACCCAGCAATATATTTTCATCATTCATTGTATCATGCTCCTTTTTTAAAATAGTGTTCCTGTTTGGACAATTCTGAAATGGAGAAAATACATTCTATGACTGTGTCATGCATCCATGAAAAGGGGATTTTACAATGCTTTTGCTGACAGGCCCTTGAGTAGACAGGTGCAAGTAGGTACTGCAGTCAGGTTTGTGCAAATTACTGGTTAACTGGCTGTATAAATTTGGAGTGAAATACAATGAATAGAAACATAGAAGTACATGCAGAGTCTGTCCAGGCAGATTGGATCAGTGCATGCCAATTCTGTTCTGTTAGAGCCAGGGACACTCCATTCATTTAGATGAGCCTCGTGTTTATTAAAACAAAAACACACCAGGAAAAGCTAAACAGAAGTCAAAATGCTGCAATTCTCTCGTTTTGCCTGCAGCAGCCAAAAGCCACAACAGATAAATGAATAAGCACAATCAAATGAGACTTGGTAAAATACAGTGTGTCATATATTTGTTTGTATCTTAGTTCTTAACCCTTTATACTGTGTATGGTATTTGTTTTAGCATGTTCAATTTCCTGCAAGCACTTTTTCTTGTGGATTGTTTCACTCATTTCACCTTAAAAGCCTTACCAAATATTCACCATGTGCCCTTTCTTGCTATGCTTCTCTTCTGCTTCTTCAGGCTGTTTCTGGCCTGTTGCCATGTATCTCCCCATCTTTTCCCAGCTCCATTCCCAGCTGCAGGACTTATATGTCTACGAGCAGAAGCAGCCCTCCAGTTTGTTGTTTCTGCTGGGTTGCTTCATCTGCACCATGTACCACTACCTCTTCTTAGCTTCCTGAGTCAGGACACCAGTTCATCCAGCACCATCTCTTCTGCACATATGTTCTCTCCTCCACCCCAAGCTGGAGTGAAAATTGAGTGTGTAATATCAGCAGGTGCCATAAAGTTAAGCATGTTTTTCTTGTTTCTGAAGAAGCAGGAAGAAACAAAAGAGAAGGACAAAGCAGTCAAGAAACAAAAGAGGTGTTTTCAAGTAAGGTTTGAAAAGAGATAGGAAGTCAATGAGGCAGTGAATATGTCTGAGCTTCCTATTGAAGTCTGAAAATCACCTGAGGTTCTTGTTCCTTTTTTTCACCCCTCTTTTTTTCTCTTCTATCTCCTGCTTTGTCATCAGAGGCTTTCCACAAGAGTATTCCAACTGTTGTAACAGCAGCTGTAGGAGAGGAAAACTGTACCTAAGAGAAGAAAAGGAAAAGGTGGGGGGAGGAGGGAAGAGCTGTAAGAAGATGGGAAATGATGTGTAAGGCAAGAAAAATAAAAGGGCTTTTTAGAAACTGTCATGAACATTAATTTGAAGGGCAGAGAGAAAAAAACTTCACTTTAATCTCAGAGCAATCAAAATGAGCAACACCACCATGGACATACAAATGGTCGAAATGAAAGTTTAAAGAATTGCAAGAAAGACAAACCAGACAAACTCCTGTGATTTATCTCCAGTAGCAGAAGCCAAGAAAATTCTCTATTCCTCATCTATGTGTTTCTTGGCTCCCAACAATCAATAAACTTTCCATTTCAAGGTTTTTTCCCATCCTCCTCTGCCTCTCTCTCTTTGTGGCTTGCATTATCAGCTGCCTAACTACAACATATATTGTAGTACTGTGTTGAGTCCAGTTGACAGCTTCCCGTTTTTCATAGAGCTTCTGTCCCACCTCTCGGAAGTCCTGGATAAATCACTGGCACAGACAGATAAATACATGAAAATTAAGAACACGAGAATCTCTTAAATCCGCTACAAAAACAAAATCAAGAGAAAAAGTAGAATAAGAAGACAGCATGATGATAAGATGGAATCACAGAGCAAACACCACCAAATGAGAGGTAGAATTGGAAGGAAAGGATTTTTTTGCCTGGGACTTTATTAACTACTTGCCATATTTGCATTCCACTGATATATGGGCTAAAATTGATTTATTCCACTGATGTATGGAATAAATTTCATACGGCATTATCATTGCATTTTATACTCTTCTATTAAGTTGTGTAACATTATAAGAGGGAGACAAAAATGTTGGCTCTGACTCAGGCCAAAATTCCACTTAGCTTTAAAAGTCTGTATGCTGTCCTGTACAGTTGTAACATAGCGAGGAAATCCTCGGCTCTTTCCAGCTCTCCTCTCACTGAGCTCAAGTCAGCAAGTGGTACATGCAGGTTCCAGCTGCCCACAAAGTGGGCTGGTGCTGCTGCAGAAGGCTGTGGCTGCATCGAGCACCCAGAGTGTGGATGTGTGCTTCTGCTCTGAGGAGGAGGGTGAGATGGATTGCCTTCCTGTGACCAAGGCCTATTTTTGCAATTTGTAGGGAAAGTAAATCTTCACACATGCTGGAAGTGTCCTTTTGATTTGATTTTTTGTGTATGTGATAAATGGTTAATTACAAGGAAGAACTGGTTCTGGCAAGGAAGAAGCCAGAACATTTCGTGTTTGTTTCCACGTGGTCATGCTCAGATTCCCCCATACTGGAACAAAATCCTCCTGCTTTCTTGCTGCTTCCAGGGGAAGTCCAATACCAGTCCTTGAAGATGACCTTAGCATTGAAAACAAGCAATTCGTTGTTGTAGTGTGGAGCTGGTGACACAGAGTCTCCTTTTACTATCAGTATAAATGCATTTTTTTCCTTGTGCTGTAATACCCTTATTAGTGCAAGGAAAGCCAGCGAATTAAAGCTATTCTAACTCCCTGGGTTTTCCTTCCCATGCTCCAGACTCTCATTTTCTGAGGGTATCCCAGCTAAAAGAAAACAAAATGTTTTTCCCGGGTTGCAGAATGGGTAAAATAGCCTGGGGCTTGCAGGGAGCTGATGGGTGTGCATGGAGCACCCTCCCTTTCTGCTGGGCTTCTGCGGCTACTTTGTACAGCAGTTGCTGCAGGGAGTCACCCCCCTTCAAAGCTCAGGCAACTGTGGCAGGTGTTTACACTTGAGGCCAAATTAGATTTGGCCATTTGCAGCATCAGGTAATATAAAAGTGTCTGTAAGTAACTGGGTGTGTTTGGAGGGGCCTGTGGTCCTGTACTGACTACAGGCTGATTCAGCTGGGTGTTGGTCCGTAGGGCATCACTGGACTTAGTGCTCAGTGAGAATAGAAAAAAAATAAAAACCTAAATTTTTTTAGTTAGGAGACCTCATGGTTTTAACAAAGGCACTAAGCAGTTGAAAGAGGAGATTCTGTGGGTTCAGATTCCTGACAAGTCAGCTGCTTGCTATTAAATGCATCATTCGGCTGCTTTTCTTGCAGATCAACTACATCTTTGTAACACTGAGAAAAGCAAGTCCTCATTAAAATGAGTGCTTCATTTCTACTGAGAGAGTGCAAAAAAAGATGAAAGGATCAATGTAGAAGGCTGAAGGGAAAGGGAGGTATGGTCCAGGAAAGCATGAATGCAGGTCTGCTTCTGCAGTGTTTCTCTTCCCTGTGTGTGCTCCCGCTTGCATTAGTGAGGCTGAATTATGAATGCACAACCCTCTTGTTTGGGATGATTATATGCAACTCACCTTCATAATAAAAATTAGGATTTGAAGAGACCTTTCTGGCATAAGTTACCCGTGTCTCAGACTGGTTAATAATCTGTAGTTGGTAGTGAATGCTGTAGAATGAGGTCTCTCCACGGCAGCTATTTTTATTGACTTTTTTTCAGGCTGCTTGGCACTGTGAATTCTTGAAAATATTTTCACTTAAAAGAATTTTTTTTTATTCCAAAGAGCAGCAAAAAAACCCATCCTTGGACTATGGCAGAATCCATGGTGTAAAAGACTTTCAAAATCAAAACACTGCCATGTCTGGCTGGAATAAACCAGGGAATTCATTAGAGTTCAGTTTTGTATAGAGCATCTCTGCTTCGAAGAGTGAATATAAATCTGCAAAGTGCTACTCTTCTTTTTTTGTTTACCTGCTGATATTGCAGAGACAGCACTTTATTGGAAGTTCTGGAGTGCAATTGCAAAACTTGTAAGTATGTGTTTTCTGAGTCTCATTACCTGTTGTTAATGCTCTTTTGAGTGACTCCTAGTTGAAAAATTAAAACTCGTGGCTCCATCTTGCTCTAAATTTGGATCTGAATCAGAATATTAAATACTTTGGAGTTCAGGTGTGCATGGATGAAAGGTTTTTATTTAGACTAATAGTGTTATTAATTTAGCTTGAAGATAATAACATAATTATTAATATGAACTCTGGATTTGCTAGCTGTTTGCCTCACTTAAACTTTTGACACAACCTTGCTGATGTTGCACCATATTTGTGAGAGTCCTTGGTATGGACATGCTGGGATGCTGGTAGATACAAGACCTGCTGTAAAAAGCAATTGTGCTCCTCAACTGTTAGTTCAATTGCAATGCCTGGAGAAACCTTTTCCATGTTGGGACAGGAAAACATCTTTGTTTGGATTGGTGGCCCATTTTTATTCAGCAATACTATTTTACTGCAGTTGCCAGGAATATTAGAGCTGGATGAGATAGTCTGTTTAATCTTCTCCCTACCCTTTGAAAACTGTGAGACATGAGAAGAGTTTGGTGACCTTTGGCAAATGATCAGTGGTACAGGTTGTCAAAACTCATCTTTTTTCTTTGTGTGAAGGTTGATGGGGTAACTTTGTAAGCAAAAATCAAAAAAAAGTCCTTAAAATTCTCCTTGGCTCATTCAACACTGCCTCGTCCTTCGAATACATCCCTTTGCCCTTGATGTTCCAGCTAACCAGGCTGTGGCATGCCTCAGTGTCCACTTAGGTTAATGAGCTATCTCAAGGAGTGAGTTACCTGAGCTGTTTTTGCTAATGCTACCTTAGATCTTCTGAAAGATGAAAGTTTCCAGAGTCATGGAAACATCTTCTTGCCCATGCCCCTTTCCCAGGGAAACCATGTGGGGCATGCTCTCTTCTCCTAGACACTACTCACCTCTGCTGATGCTGCAGGCACAAGAGATAGGTTTACTCCTCTTTGGACCAGAGTATGACTCATTCTTGCCATAGGAAACCACGGTATAGGTATACTGGGCTTGCATAGTAAGGTTTTGTTAGTGAGGCACTAGAGGGATGGCTTCTGTGAGTAGCTGCCAGAAGCTTTCCCCATGTCCAATAGAGCCAAAGCCAGCAGCCTCCAGGACGGACCTGCGACTGGTCAAGGCCAAGCCCATCAGCAGTGATGGTAGTGTCTCTGGCATAACAGATTTAAGAAGGGGAAAATACTACTGTGCAACAAAAGCCAGGAGAGAGGAGTAAAAAAATGTGAGAAACAGCCCTGCAGACACCAAGGTCAGTGAAGAAGGAGGGGGAAGAGATGCTTCAGGCACTGGAGCAGAGATTCCCCTACAGCCTGTGATGCAGACCACGGTACAGCAGCTGTGCCCCTGCAGCCCATGGAGGTCCGTGGGGGAGCAGAGATTCACCTGCAGCCCATGGAGGACTGCACACCAAAGCAGGTGGACATCCAAAGGAGGCTGTGATCTTGTGGGAAGCTCACACTGGAGAAGGCTCCTTGCAGGACCTGTGGGCCTGTGGAGAGAGAAGCCCACACCGGAGCAAGTTTGCTGGCAGGACTTGTGACACTGCAGGGGACCTACACTGGAGCAGTTCATTAAGAACTGCAGCCCATGGGAAGGATTCACATTGAAGAAGTCCAAGAAGGACTATCACCTGTGGGTGGGACCCCATGCTGGAGCAGGAGACGAAAGTGACAAGGAGGGAGTGGCAGAGACAATGTATGATGAACTAACCACAGCTCCCATTCCCCATCTCCCTGCACTCCTTAGAGGGAGAAGGTAGAGAGCTCAGGAGTAAAGTTGAGCCCAGGAAAAGGGGAGTGTGTGGGGAAAAGGTTTTTTAAAGTTTGGGGTTTTTTTCTCATTATCATACTCTGATTTTAATTGGCAATAAATTAATTTACCCAAGTTGCAGCTGTTTTGAATGTGACAGTAATTGATGAATGATCTCTCCCAGTCCTTATCTCAACTCCTGAGCCTTTTGTCATATTTTTCTCATCCTGTTTAGCCAAGGAAGGGAGTGACAGAAAGGCTTGGTGGGCACCACAATTCATTCTTGCCAGATGAAACCATGGTATAGAAAACCCTAATTTCCAGTAACCTGAATTTGTGGTTCCATATGTCTTCCATTTGTTTTACCCGTGGTTTGCAAAATAACACCAACACAATGCACAGGGACTGAGGGCATAACATTCTTTATTTCCTTGGCAAATCCATAATTTTCAGCCAGTCCTTGTAAAAGAAGATCCATGTCAATATGACTATTACACATATTAAAGAAAAAAAAAAAGAAATCTTACATTATTAAAAATCACTGGGAAAAAAAACCAATTGAGAATTTGTCTTGTGAAAGCAAGTAAAACTTTTGTCTCACACATCAAGAGTAGAATCAGTATTAAAAGTATTTGTCCATGTTTTGCCACTTTACTGGCAGTTTGACCAGATGGGATTGTTTGTCTCATGAGAAGATGCCCTATATCACTTAGCAAATTGCGTTTTGAGGAGAAGTGAAAGAAAAGGAAAATTACTCCTTTTGAGCAGTACGGGCCACATTCACATCTAATGAAGTGAATATTCACTTCTCATTCCCCACAGCATGACCTCTCCTAGTTTACTGACCCATAGATCCCATCAGCTAACAGCAAACTGTCACAACCAAAAGGATGACACCATCACAGTGATCACTATTCTCAGTGGTTCTACTAAACCAATTTTGGATGTATGGTGCAGTATACCAAAAAAGTTGTTCCTCTCTGTTCAAAATCTCTCTGGCATGTTGTCGTGCTCTTAGGGAATGGATTTGAATTCTGCAGAGTGTTGTTTCAGGTGATTCATTCTCTGAACCAGCAAGATCCATTATTCATTTGTTTTAGGAAATATTAATAGAAGTTGAAGTTTGGGACAGTTCTCATAGAACTAGAAGCTTTGAAATCCAGACTGAAAATCTGCTCATCCCCTTCTCATGCATTCTCCAGTTTCTATTTCTTCCTTTGAGCCTAAAAATCAAAGTTGAAATCTTTTCAACTAGTGAAAAACCTATTGGAAGCTAAAAGGTTACTCAAAATGAGAGAAAAGAGACATTTGATTAATCTTTCCCCAAATATCTATGCCATTTGGGTGCATTCTTTGGATTTTATTTTTTTTATGTTGCAATTTTTGAGTCTTTTTACCAATTTAAATATCTTTCAGATCTTTTGGGGTGGGGGACAAGAGGCAGGATGGAGACAAGACTTTGAGATAGAGAAAAAAATGATGTTGCCAAATGCTCTGTTGGTCTTATTTTATCCTGAGTCTTCCAAGGGCTTAAAACTAAGTGCAAATTGAGGGTAGAGGGTATATGTCAACTCTCAGGACCAGGACATGACTTTAAGTAAACCACCTAGACCTGTGTGTAAATACAGTATAGGATTAAGCCATCAGAAATACATTTCCTGTGTGGAATATCATGTATTTCATGCTCCAGCTTGTGCTTCTTACTCCTTTTAACTTGTGTTTCTTGTGTTTCTTTCCTTTTAATTTTATTTTTTTCAGTTTCTCATTTAAAACACAAGTTTTGCACAGCAGGAAACTGTTCCTTGATACGTTTCTGTAGCACCTAATTCAGTAGGGCATCTGTGTTAATAGCAGCACTATCATTCTTACCACTTCAGCTGGTCATAGCAGGAATTTTTCCAGCTGCTGCTTCCCAGTTCAGTTAAGATGAGGTGAAAATGAGCTGTGGTTGTAGTGCATCTCATTTCATTATGTTTGCTTTTCTCTTTTCTTAAGCTGGCTGTTTGAGAAGTGAATAAGAGTTCTTTCCATAGCATATTTAATTTTTGTTTACTATTTGTTTTGAAGGGCGGATGGAAAGTGAAACTAATAAGTAGAGAGAATGACAAACTGTTACCTTGCATAGAGATCTGAGATAATCTGATTTGTCGTGAGACCAGGGTGGCAAGGAGTAAATAACAAAAATAAAAAAGATAAGGCACTGTTAATGGAGAGTGCATGTTGTTCAGAATAGTTTAAGTCAAAAACGTTATAAACAGACAAGACAGAAAATAATAGAGAGGAAGCATTTTTATACAGAGAGATTAATTACTCCCCTAAAAGTCTGGTTTAGAGGTGTGAAACCTATTTTTCCTTAAATCCTGGCTCTGGCATGAACCAGCAAGAGTCTTTGTTCTGCCTGTTGGATGAAGGCAGGTGTATTACAAGTGCAGTCTTGGTGCTACCAATGAACAAAATGCTGGTTTTCAATCCACTGAAATAAGTCAACGTGGAGGTGAACTGAATACAGGAATTAGGGTACAATGCATTATTTTCCATTCATTTGAGGCATATTTTGTAAGTAGAGCAATTTATGTTTTGGGGTTTTTTACTGAGAGCAGAGTTAAAACAATCTAAAAATAATTACCTTGTGGGAAAAACAGGAACAAATGAATCTCAGTTCTGCGTTTGATCCTTGTGCAACAGATAATAGAATAATAAAACTGTTATGAAACAACATCGCAATAGTGTGTCAAGCTGGTTTTTTATTTCATTGCAGATAACTGTAAGGGATAATATTTGAAACTAGATGACATGCATTATCACATATAATTTAGCCATGGAGATGTAAGCTGGGATCAAAGCTTGTTTGGAAAATTGAAGTCCTTGGGAAAATTAGGAAAAGAAGAGAGGAATTCTGAAGAATCCTGGGTTCCTCAGAGCAGGTCTCCTGTTGTTGTAAGGAGGTCAAATACTTCATTACATTGCAAAGACTGACCTGAAGTCTCTGTGTCTGAAGAATGGATTATAACTCTTAGCCTTTTCTTGGTCGCTGTCATAGGAGGTCAATCTATCATCAAAAAGTCAGGCTTGTGCTGTTGGTGATGTACTGTCTTGTCTTCAGTGTCATTTTATAGTTAGCTACTCAGTTTGGTACCTTATAGGAGCTTCAGCAAAACAAGATTGAAGCCAGCCTTCTATTTAGTCTTCATTACTACCCTGAATTACATTTAGTAGGGTTCTGGAGTTTTTGAAGTTCAAACCAGTCTGCTTTTAGGAAAGTTTTTCTCACGATTTCATGTGCATTTTCTCCACAGAAGAGCAAAACACAGTCAGTACTTGAGGGCAGGAGCTGTCTTTCCACATTACTGGCAATGCCAAGTTGGTTTCGGGAGTTCGTGCTCCCTTCCTGTTCAAACTTATGCATCCAGGTTTTTGGATAATCTTAGTTATGTGGTATAAATGATGATTCAGGCATTGTCTTTCATATTCCACCAGAGTCTATTACTCCTGCCAAAACAGAAGTAATAGCTGGCACAGAAGCATGGTTCCTTCTTTTTATTTTTTTTTTTTAATTTTATTTTTTTCAGTTTCTCATTTTAGCATTTTATGCTGTTTTCCTCCTCCTATGAAATGTTTGCCTGATAGATTGTTTTGTTAACATGTTTCTTCTGTCTTTTCTGTGTTTTTATTGTTTTCTTTCTATCCAGATTCCCAGATGTTTTCAGATTTATCTTGAGATTCCTTATTAGTTTACAGGTTTTTCCCTCATCAGATTATGGAATCCCATGGCTAACTTTGAATATGAAAATACAGTGGGTCATATTTGTTTTTCAGTTCTTCCCCTAAACAGTATTCATCTTTTCCCCCTATCATCAGTGTGTCCAAGCATGCCACTTTTTGTTTTCTGCTCTCAGAACTAAACACTTGTAGAAAACAATGACAAGATGTTCTGTACTTACAAAGCCAGCTGGGACTTGCCTGCTCATTTAACTCCTTGGATTAAAATTTAATTTGCTTACAAGTTTCAGAAGGTCTTTGTCTAATTCCAAACAGCCAGGTGATCTGCTTGGGAAGTAAAAATTATGAAAAGAATGAAAAAAAGTAACAGAATCTTAGTCTCAACAAATTCTTAAGTGATTTTCTTAAGACGGATTTGAAACTATTAAGTTGCAGTGCTCTAGTGAATGGAAGTGTTGGACTGTAAAGCATACCAGCAGTCAAAGGCAAAGTTGCATATTAAGGGCTCTACCATCTTCCTTCCAGCTTTACATTGATGAAGGATTAGTGTAACACCTTCTCAAAGAGCAGCAGCAGCCAGTCCAAGATTTTTTTGTACTCATTGGAAGGGTTTTTTTCTGAGGAACAACCTGCAGCATCAAATATTTCGAACACTTTTATGTGAATCCCTGTTCCCAGTCCCCTGCCTTAAGAAGGACCCATCCAAAACACTGGGACTCTCCAGCTTATTTTTAAAATTTCAGCAATAAATATTGACACAGTATGATGCTGTCTGGAGAAACACTACTACTTCTTGGCACTCTGTGTTGTTTCAAATTGACTGTTGTTCTCACTGTGCTTTAGCACAGGATTGATTATCCAATTGGTTATATGATAATCATTTAGACATATGACCTTGTTAAATCCTCTCTCAACAGATTAAATTGCTAGGCAATTAACAGGATTTGAGGCTTTCCTTAATCTTCATAATGTCTACACCTGCACAAGGATAAGTGTATTTGTGTCTGAAGTCATGAAAGAAAAAAGCTTCCACATTTCTCAGTTTTGTGTAAGTTGTATTTTTAAATATGTTTCATGTTATTACTTTCTTTCCCTTTTTAGGTATTACATGGAAATGGCTTTATGGATCTGGACACTGACCATTTTGAGCTGTTTTTGCATCACCTTATCCAGAAGTGAGGAACTGAAATTTTTTCAGAGTGATACAGAGCTAAATCATCTAACAGTGGATAATGACACTGGGATAATCTATTTGGGAGTGGTAAATGCTCTGTATCAGCTTACAGAAAACCTGGAAGTAATAAGATCTGTAGAAACAGGTCCTAGAAAGGACAACAAAAAGTGCACACCTCCCATTGATGAAAATCAATGTAAAGATGCTGTACTGACTGACAATTATAACAAGTTACTGTTGCTGAACAAGGCGGATAATACAACTGTGGTATGTGGAAGCCTTTTTAAGGGAATCTGTGCCATCAGAGACCTACAAAACATTAGCAATGAGAAGTATTATGTAGACACTAGTGGAGAAAAGTCCTTTGTAGCAAGCAACGATGAGAATGTATCAACTGTGGGACTGATCACTTCCTTGAATAATGACCAAGTGCTATTTGTTGGGAAAGGGAATGGACCAAATGATAATGGAATCATAATCAGCACTCGGCAGCTTTATGAAAGAGATGGGAAAGACATTTTTGAAATATATACAGACTCAGCAGCTGTTAAGTCAGCTTATCACTCATCAAGCACACAACAATTTGTGGCAGTCTTTGAGGATAAAAATTATGTTTATTTTATTTTTAATCAGCAAGAGAAACAACCTGTCAATAACCGCACACTGATTGCACGTCTGTGCAAAGATGATGCCCATTATTATTCCTACTTTGAAATGGACTTGGGTTGCAAAGATGATGATGGTGCTTATGACCATTGTCATTCTGCTTATGTCACTACCCCTGGAAAAGAGCTAGCTGAGAGCATGTCTCAGCAGAGACAACCTGTGGATACTCCTTCAGATGACAAAGTTCTTCTTGCACTCTTCAGCAAAGTAAACAAAGATGACAACTCTCTAAAGTCTGCCATGTGTGTGTTTTCCTTGCGGCACATCAATGAGAAGATGGAAAAAAACAGAAACGATTGCTACACTAAAAAGAATACCAGCTCATTTTACAAACTTTTTGCAGCAGAAAACCCGTGTGCATTACATGGACTGGTAATATAAGTAATATCAATATTAATTTTAGAACCTGTGTCAGAGTTTGTAAAAAATATGCAAACTACATGTTTTGGGGTGGCTTTGAACTAAACTATAGTAAGATCAGATGACTGAAAATTCAATAGCTGGACTGACTATAGAAATGGAATGTGGCTGGGGCATTGTGGAACAGGTCAAGCAAGAAGTGGCAAGATAGATGAAGTTTTGAGTCTTTTAAAAAGGATTTGATGTTTTCTGAAAGATGAATGTTGCTTTCCTAAATGCATTTCTTTTGAAGGTTTCCTTCTGGTCTGGAAGTTACTGAGTCAGATGCAGGGATTTGTTACACACATGATCAGCTTTCAGATGATCACTATAGACAGAGGTTTCAGTTGATGTATTTATAGTGCTTTTAAGTGGTATTAAGAATATTTTTATATGATTTTTGCATTTCAGTGTTGTTCTTCACTTGAATTTGTATTGTCAAATAACTGAAATACCCAGATTTCTTATATTCAGGTGGTGTTCATAATTTGCTGTGGCTCAAAATACTTCCATAACATAATAGCCATCTTCTTTTTCTGGCCTATCATTACCCTGGCTATAAGATTTTTGGAGGGTACTGTTACCTCACTCCATATACGGTTCTTCAATTTATGACTGTCAGTTTTCAGTTGGCTTTATGATGGTTTTGCCCACATTACTCTATTCTCAAGCCCCACTTGTGCATGCCATTCATTATTGCAGCCAACCCTAAACTAGGCTGAGAAATTGAATCATCTTAAAAATAACTGAGTGAGCTTTTAGCACGACGTCTTAATTCCCCAGCCTGAGCAAAGTACACACTTGCATGAGCAGCTGTTTGACTACAACTTGAGAAGTAGTGTGCAATAGTCCAGAGGGAGGAGTGAACAGCTGAAGAGATGAGGCATGGGCCTTTTCTTGGTAGTGACCCATGATCCTCACCTTGTGAGACTACAGCCATCTCCTACACAGTAGGTCACTAGGGCTGGTAGAAGACAAAAGAACACTTTTTGCTTCAAACCTCCAGTGTTACTGGCTGCAGTACCCTGCATATGGGGTGAGCATCTAACATGGAAATCCTGAGAGTGACAAGTGGAGTGGCCGTGGCTTCTGAAAAAAAGGAGGTGTGGATTTCAGATCAGAAAGACAGTTTTGTTACCAAATATAACAGGAAATGCAAGGTGTGAATGAACTTCCTTCTGGTGGCACTTGCTGCAGCTCAGTATTAAAGCGTAGTGAAGAGGGAATGTGTTGAAGTTCATGAGACGGTTGCCAGGTGGTTGCTTTTCTATGAATAGGAGCAAATTAGGAAGCAAAACAGCAATAAAAAACCAGTCTTCAACACAAAATTGGTTAACCCAATCTCCTTGACATGTTCATTTTAATTAAACAAACTGGTTAATTTTTAAACTGTATTGCTATAATGAAATAGAAACAAAAAATTTTCTCTCCTCTTGCCTCCTGAAAAGCGAAAGCATTGAAGCAGTCTACAATTAGCAGGCTGCTCTCTGATTGCTGTCTGTTGGCTGGGACAAAATGGCCAGACAATCCATTTCTCTCTTTCTACTCTTCAGTGTCTGAGGGGTATTATACTGTCTGGTAATAGGGCTGCACTTAATTCTTAGCTAGGAATTAGTGATCTGAATGTTTAACATCACTCTGTATTGATATTCTCTATCAGAATGCAAGCAAAAATTTCCCCTGTGGCTCCGAACACTTGCCATACCTTTTGGGAAGTAGGAATGGTGTTATAGAGAAGCCTGTACTACAAAAAGAAGGGATGAATCTCACAGCAGTCACTGTGGCTATGGAGAACGGGCATACCGTGGCCTTTCTGGGAACATCGGATGGTAAAATTCTTAAGGTAACAAACTGGACTTAAAAGGCTGCAAGGCATTTAAAAAAGGTTGTGAACTGTAGTGATAGCATATTGCTACTCTAAAAGTAAATGAGATTTATAAGATCGCGTACCAAGAGCAAATTTTCTTGGAGCTTGGTATTTTTAATCTCAAAGAAAATTTCTGATTATTTCTGATGTACCTCAGCTATCCGATACACAGATTGAATTAGCATTGCCTGAATGACACTTCCTGAAGGATTACATACCTACTGAGAGCTTTATATAAACAGCCTTTGGTAATCTAACAGCTGCTCTAGCCTTATCTCTATGCTAGCCAATATTAGTTTAAGAGCAACTTCTCATTTTTTAATCATTCTGGCCATTCGGTGAATAGAGGTGGCAATATAAAGCCCACACTGAAGCTCTGATAAATGCAATTTGTGTAGTGCTCAAGGCTTGACACGTTTCTGGTGTTAAAATGGCAAGACTGCAACACCAAACACTTTCTTTTGCTTCAAGGAGAGTGATGGCCATGTCCAACCATAAACCTAGCACTGCTGAGTCCCACCAAGTCATGTGGGACGTGTTCAAAAGCCATGTGGGTGTGATCCTTAGAGACATGGTTTAGTGGTGAACATCGTGGTGCTAGGTTAGTGATTGGACTTGATGGTCTGGGAGGTCTTTTCCAACCTTGGTGATTCTATGATTCTATGTCTCTAAGTGCCACATCTATGCATCTTTTAAATATCTCTAAGAATGGTGACTTTAACCACTTCCCTGGGCAGCCTGTTCCAATGCTTGACAAACCTTTCTGTGAAGAAATATTTCATAATATCCAATCTGAACCTCCTCCGGCACAACTTGAGACCACTTCCTCTCTCCCTATTGCTTGCTAATTGTGAGAAGAGACAAACTCCCACCTCACTACAAACTCCTTTCAGGTAGTTGTAGAGAGTAATAAGGTCTCCCCTGAACCTCTTTTTCTCCAGACTAAACAACCCCAGTTCCCTCAGCTGCTCCTCATAAGACTTGTGCTCTTGACCCTTCACCAGCTTTATTGCACTTCTCTGGACACACTCCAGCACAATCAGTCCTTTCTTGTACTGGGCCCAAAATGGGCCAGAGTACTCAAGGTGTGGCCTCATCAGTGCTGAATACAGAAGGACGATCACTGCTCTAGTCCTGCTGGCCACACTATTTCTAATACAAGTCAGGATGCCATCGGCCTTCTTGGCTACATGGGTACACTGCTGGCTCATGCTCAGCCTGCTGTTGACCAGCATCCCCAGCTTCTTTTCTACCACGCAGCTTGCCAGACACTCTGCCCCAAGCCTGTAGATCAACATGGGTTGTTGTGACCCAGGTGCAGGATCCAGCACTTCACCTTGTCCAACCTCCTACAACTGGCCTTGGCCCATCAATCCACCCCATCCAGATCTCTCTGTAGAGCCTTCCTGCCCTCCAGATCAACACTCCCACCCAGCCTGGTGTCACCTGCAAACTGACTGAGGGTGGACTCAATTCCCTCAGCCAGATCATTGATAAAGACATTACACAGAACTGGATCCCAATACTGAGCCCCAAGGAACACCACTAGTGACTGGCTACCAGTTGGATTTAACTCCATTCACCATCGTTCTCTGGGCTTGGCCACCCAGCCAGTTTTCTACCCAGTGAACTGTGCACCTGTCCAAGCCGTGAGCAGCTGAGGGAAAGAGTGTCAAAGGCTTTAGTAAAGTAGACAACCTCCACAGCCCTTCACTCACCCACTAAGGGGATCCCCTTGTCATAGAAGAAGGTCAAATTGGTCAAGCAGGACCTGCCTTTCATAAACTCATGCTGGCTGGGCCTGAAGACCTGGTTGTCCTGGATGGCACTCAAGATGACCTGCTCCATGACCTTCCACAGTACCAAGGTCAAACTGACAGGCCTGTAGTTCCCTGGAGCCTCTTTCCTGTCTTTCTTGTGGATGGGCATCATGTTTCCTAACCTCCAGTCAAATGAGGCCTCCCTAGTTAGCCAGGACTGCTGGTAAATGATGGAAAGTGGCTCAGTGAACTCTTCTGCCACCATCCAGAGTACCCAGAGACTTGTGTGTAAAAGTGGTGCAGCAGGTCACTGATCAATTCCCCTTGAATTATGGGTGCTTCATTCTGCTTCCCATCCTTGTCTTTCAGCTCAGGGGGTTGGGTACCAATAGAACAACTGGTTTTACTATTAAAGAGGCAAAGAAGGCATTAAGTACCTCTGCCCTTTCATCATTTTTTTTACTGTTTCCCTCCAAGACAAATAAACTATGGAGATTCTTCTTAGTCCTCCTTTTGTTGTTAATGTATTTTTACAAACATATCTGTTGTCTTTTATAGCAGTAGCCAGATACAATTATATTTGGGTGAAAAAAAGCAACACTAACCACCATTCTTTCTTCCATGAAATAGGTGTTCCTGTCATCCACTGCAACTGAGTACAGCTCTCTTACTATTGAACTAAACAAACCCATAAAGAAGGACCTGGTCCTTGACCAAAGCCAAGAAAATCTGTACGTGATGACCACAGACAAGGTAATGTGTCCTGCTTCCATTAAGGACTGGGCCCTTTCACTTTCTCTTTAACTTGACCTGAGATTTATGCATTTCTCAGTTGTTTCTTAAGTCATCCTATTTGGTGGTACTCCCCCTACTCTGTGTGTGTGAAGATCCTTCTCAGGTCTAAGCTGATGGATTCGTTTATGTGACTTAGAGAACTGCTATATCCACGATACTTAGGGATCCAGAATGGTAAGTGGATTCACCTCTGAAACTCTCATACAGGGTTTGTGAGAAGGATAAAGTGGAGGTGTTTGGCACCAGCAAGCCTCGGGATCAGGCAGCTCTAGCACTCAGTGTGGTGTGCGTGGGGCACCAGTGGATGCTCTAGCTGCCATCAGTTCTTGCCAAGAGTACTTCAGGATTTAGGAGCCTCATTGTTGACATACTAGCACTGACACATCTATAAAGCCACCAGGAGTTTTGTGGGTCATACTGTCAAAAACTAAGAAAAATGGAGACAATTACATATTTAGGAAGCACTTTTGTTCAAGCTTCTACTTGAGTGCAGCAGGAAAAGTCCACCTTTGCTTAGAAAGGCAGTCTCTTCTAAGTTCCCTTTCTTTGTGCTGTCAGGTGAGGGGACAATGGAGGTTTGTAAGGAAAGGGAGAAAAAAAGCAAGTAGGAGATTGAAAGGATGCCAGATTTCTCCTTCACCTCCAGCTGTAACCCTGTTCTGACGCTTTTCTTTGTGGAGACTGGAGCTGCCAGCGTCAAACGCTTAGTTCAGCAGCTCTCTGATACAAGGTGGGTAACAGGCTGTGACCATCTGCAGTCCTGACAGTGACATGGAATGCAACATGGGAGATGCTTTGCAACAGTAACAGAGTAACAGTAACAGAGAATGAGGGGAGCTGTGAAAGGAGACTCTTTGGAAAAAACGCAAGAATATTTTCTGATTGTTTTATAAAAGAATTGATATAAATTCTTGCTGCAGAAAAGTTATAGCCTAGCTGAAGTTTTTCAAGCTAGAAAACACATCAGAAAAAATGCCAGAGAAATGACAGATAAAGCATTTAATAATATGGCAGTGTGAAACACAGGTTACTCCTTTTCACTATTCTTTTCTCTATTCTTTTCTCTATTCTCTATTCTCTTTTCTTTTTTCTTTTCTTTTTTNTCTTTTCTCTTCTCTTTTCTCTTCTCTTTTCTCTTCTCTTTTCTCTTCTCTTTTCTCTTCTCTTTTCTCTTTCTCTTTTCTCTTCTCTTTTCTCTTCTCTTTTCTCTTCTCTTTTCTTCCCTTCCCCTTTCCTATTCTCTTCTATTCTCTTCTCTTTTTCTCCTCTCCTCTCCTCCTCTTTCTTGAATAGTTGATACTTCTCATTTGGCTTCTGTTCAGATTTGGAACAGAACTCCAAACTTCAACATCGTCCACAAAACTCTGGGTGGCCTGGCACTACATTTGACAAGTTGGCATGTTACATAAAAGCCCTGAGATCCCCATGAGGCTACAGCGTGTGCTGCTGGTTTGCATAAGGGATAACAGCAACCTTGAAGGAAGACAAGTTTTCTGGTGATAGCTTGAAATAGTAGAATTTAGAAAGGCCACAGACAACTTTTTTTCAGAGAAAACCTGCAAAAAAAATTATTCCATCTCTACAAAACCTTTAAATTTAGAAAGCAGCAAATTTATGCCAAAGAAAGGATTTCACTTTAATCTTTTCCAAGTAGCTCTCGTAGACACTGCAGTTTCTGAATAATATGAATAATAGTTTCCTTTTACAAAACCTGTTTAGCTTAAATATGAATAGCTAAAGTTAGGAGCTCTATAATGGCATTACATTACTGTCATCTCCAGGAGTTAATTACAATGAGCAGTCCCTCCCACTTTTAGAAGCAGATAGACAGGAGAATAGGGGCCTTCAGAGCTGAGAGAAATGAAGCGACATAAGCGAGGGGAGAAGAACAAATGCTGAAACATGCACTTCTGGGTTAAGCATGGCTGTGAGTTGTAGAAACAGGGATATCAGAACCCTGCTTTGCAAGTTGAAATGGTTTAGAATTATTTAAAATAAGGTAAACAACAACAAATAGCTAGTTGCACCTGCTGAAATGATGGAAGAGGAGAATGGGACCAGGCTGCTGAGCTACCTGGCAGATACAGCCTGCCCTCAGCATTTGGAAATTAAGTCCTTGGGCTCCGTAAGCAAAGTGAAAGTGGTGATGTGGTAGGTGATAACTTGAAGCAACCTTTAAAAATAAATCAGATCAAGAGAAATACAGGCAAGAATAATACAGAGGTTAATTGCCATAGTGAGAATCAAGCTCTTCCTTTCCTCTTTCACTTTTCCCCCCCTCTTTTTCTCCCAGCTTCTGCTGTGGTGTCAATAGCAGTGGGTGGCTCAAAGCAAATTCTTTCAAAAGTTGGTCCTCTCTGCTTCCACAGCTTGGACAGAGAGCAGGAGAAACCACTTGCAGCTTCTTAGGGAACTTGGAAGGGAGCTTAGCACCCCTGAACTGCTCATGCTGGTTTATTACAAGTGTATATCTCTGGCAGGATCCCTGATGCCTTATGGTTCATACTGTACTGGGAGGAAAGCAGAAGACTGTGACAGTCACTTACCATGATCATTAGCTTGTTTGCTTGTTCTAGTTTTTTACATTTTTTTAGTTTTTAACATTCTTTGATTTAGAGTGCCAACTAGAAAATCTCTAAAATTAGTTTCTTTGCATTTTGAAACTGTCTGTAAGTGGAGCTGCTTTTTTGGTTTGGTGGGGTTTTTTGCAATCATTATGATCACATAAAACTTGCAGAGACAACAATCTCTAGGGCTTGTTTATGCCTGCCAGAATTATGAAAAAGTACTTTGTCATTAAAAAAAAAATCACTGAATATCCAATTATTCATGTGTACCAGTTAGTGAAACAGAGTGCCAGTAGCTCAGCTCCAGTTAGCTAAAAAGAAGAGAATGCTGAAAAAGTAAACCCCGTATTAATAAATGCAAGAAAACAGCACAATATTGACATTTTCCTTAACTGAGTAATTTCCCTAACTCTCCAAATGTGAAGAAAATCCCAAAGTCAGCCTGTTAAAGTAGCTTTGTAAATACCAGTTGTTTTAAATGAGATGACAAGAGAGCCTACATCTCAGAATTACTGTTGCTAGATTTCTTGTGCTCTTTAGAAGTAAAACATAGTCATCAACAAGAAGATGTATGTCCCATTCTCCTCTTGCACCATTTCAGAGATATAGCTAAAAGGAATGGTTATGCGCTGGCTCCTCTTTCTGTGCACCAAAGGAAGACAAAGTTGTTTATTCTCAGCACCAAAGTAAATCAAAACCAGAAGCTGTGTATTTACTAGGGGAATGAGACATGAGGACTGATGATGTTCTTTTCCCTGCTGCTTCCTGTCATAATTATTTCCATTTTATTTTGTGAATATATTCCATGGTGGATGGTTATGCACGAAGAAGTGCAGTAACCCAAAGTGCCTCCACTTTCTCATGTTTGCAGACTTTCTGAAATGCCTTCTGGCTAAAAGTGCGTTTCTAAACAATTTCATGTAATGATATGGAGGGGAGAATATTCTATTTAAAAAATAATCTATCCAGTACCAAGTTAGCCTTTTGAAAGTATTCGTCCTGCAGTAGCTGTTTCTTGAATTTAGACCATTGTTCACGCAGCTTCTGCCATGAGGTGACTGCTGCAATACAGATTTCCAGAAGTACCCTAACTGGAGGAACTGAGAAGCTCAATTTTTGTAATACTCGCTCATGATTCTTGATTATAACAATCTCCTAAATTACTTTGAAGACACAGTAGATAATACTGGAGTGGGAAAAAAATCAGGAAAAACCATGTGATTCTGGACTTTGTTAAGGGGGAAAAAACCAGACTCTTGTTTTGTATGTATTTTGTTGAGCTCCGATGGTAATAATACAGGGTCGAGTCTTCTGCTACCACAGGCAATGATGCTGTACTGCTCTGTCCACAAACATTTCTGTCTACTTGTGCCTTCTTCAGATGTTATGATTTGCCTTGCTTTTGGTTCTCCAGGTGTATCGGTTACCTGTGCAGGACTGCCACAAATACTCGGACTGTGAGGGATGTGCCCAGGCGAGGGATCCGTACTGCGGCTGGTGCGTCACAGAGGGCAGGTGAGTGCTGGTGGTGTTTGCTCAGGTGTGGGCAGTGAAACAGCTCAAGTTTTGCCACTGCTGTGGGTTACTGCTCAGCATAGTGATCCCAGCTCTTTGTACTCTTTGTACCTTACACTCCTGATAGTGATTTAATTTTATCACGCAGACATTGATATCAATATTCTGTGCACACAAAGAAGTCCCCATTTACTTCTGCAGATTTGATTAGTTTGGGGAAATATATACTTTTCTGCTGATACTGAGAATGATTATATATCTTCTAACTATGTTTTATCTCTCTTTGAATTGTACAGTCAAATGTTCTCTGAGAAAATAAAATGCTGCCTATTTCAAGTTCAGAAAATATAGCATATATTTTAAATAGAGCAGGAAAGTGTAAAAAAGAATGTAAAAGGAAAAAAAAATCCATGTCTAAAAAAAAGTGTATATCTCAAATGCTGATTTTACATAAACTTCATCTAACAAGACATGTAGCTACAGGGAGCCCTCACCTACCTGTTGGAGAGCAGAAAGTGGCATTTGGACGACTGTCTGCAGAGGTTTGCTGAATGAATATTCAAACACATGTAAACTAGGACAGCACTGAACAGCCCTGGAATGTCTCTTTGCACTCTGCATTGATTGGAGTGCCGAGAGGGAAGAGCAGTCCTGCAGTTCCCTTTTTGACTACTAAGTTAATTAACCCCTTGGCATGAGTGGTTGGGAATTCGTGATTCTAATTTCTTGCTGTTGGAACAAAGGGGCTGTTTAATTATAATATGCACATGAATTTCAGGCTTCTACCTTCCTGCCTGAAAATGTGAACTATTGCATTAGGTTACCTATCAGCCTGATGTAGCTGATATGGAGCACTGCAGAGAAACTTATGCAGTGCATGCAGGTTTATGTAATATACTGTAACTCTCCCTGCCTGTTTCAGTTGCTGTGGATGGACTCGGACTCGAACTCCTCCTGGGCTGCTGGGAGTTGAAGGCCATGTCATATATCATAAAAAAGGCAATTTTCCCCAGATTTCCCTTCAGGGTTCTGATATGACCACTGACCTCAATATCTCAAAATATTAATGGTTTCTGAGAAGGGGCAAACATGAATTTTCACATTTGCTAGTATTTATTTCCAACAGGGAGAAAAAAGTGTTTAATTTCTAAGTGTAAGTTCTGTCTCATGATCACACACGGCACTTAGTAGTGTGTTTAGGGATATGTTATGTGAATGTAGACTGTATATAAATGATTTGTTTAAAGGAGGTTTCACAGAGCTGTGCTACAACTGCATTGTGTTAAAGCCTCTGATGACTTAATAGTCTTATGCTGTAGCAACCAGCTAGTGCACAGCATTTGCTCCTAAACTTTGCACAGAATGGAAAGAATACACAAGACTGTCCCCACACACACTTCAACAAGCTTTTGTAGCCACATACATAGCTTCTGTACTGCAGCATCTCCTTTCCTGCACTTGAGCTGGAAAAATCTTCCAGTGTTTTTGGTGAGGCTGCACAAATTCTCACAAATTCTCTTGTCTTACCATCATTTTAACAGTGCTTTGGCAGGGCTATGTCTTAAATAGTGGCAGGAGTTAATGAAAACATTCACTATAAAAGTAACATTTCTAGTGCTTTGGTTTCACAGAAGCTGTCCACAAGTTTGTGTGTCCCCAGCAATACTTCTCTGTTGTATCTTACTCTCATGAGTGTTGTGTCTTATCACTGGCAACACATAGATACCTGCCATTTGACCTGCAGAAAAAAACAGGCTGTGCCCGCTCATTCAGGATGTCGTTACATATTAATGAATGAAGATTAATCAGCTTGACTTCAGATGGTTGGTCAATGGCTTCATTGCCTAATGGTTCTTGTGCTAAATATTACTGCTTCTGTATGGATTTGGGTTGTCTAAATCAAGGTGGTGTCCAAAATAATATAGGCACTTGCTTTTGACTCAAGCCATCAATAGTTATTACATCACTTTTTTTGTTAAAAATTCTCTAACAGCAACCCCAGTAGTCGATATTAAATCAAATTTGTAGTCATCTAATGTTGTAATTTCAGTCTTTAATCCTGAAGTCGTTGCATAGTTCAGAGAAAGCAGAGTCCAGCTATAATATTGCTTTGCTTTGGTTTTTGTTTCTTTTTGTCAGGTGCACAAAGAAGGCAGACTGTGGAACAGCTGATAAGGAAAACCACTGGCTGTGGAGTCCAAGTGGCACATGTGTGACTATCATTAGTGCAGACCCTCTAAATATGAGTCGCAGAGCCCTTGCTAAGGTATAACAGGAAAATGCTTTCCTTACATATTCTTAAAGCACATCGATATGACTACCAGGAAGATGAATATCTGCATTTCTTTATATGCATACAGGAAACTAGGAATAGGATACTGTTTTGGGTATCTCAGTCTCTGGCATTTATCACAGTGCTCTTTCTTGCCTGCTGTTCTTGCAGGTTGGAGTTCACATTTTCTTCTAAGAAATGCTCTTTTTGACCTTCCCTGTAAACCAAAGTGATACACTAGTATGGATGATAAAGCACTTACACTTATCTGAATATTGTGGGGTGTTGCACAGTGTTGTATAACCCATAAAAAGTAATTGGTAGGGGAGATTTCATGCTGCCCTTTCAGCTTACTTGAGCATAAACTTAAGTAAGCAGTGAAGCCATAAGCTGTTGCTTTAAAATCAGCAGTGGATTTGCCTACATAGCAAAGTCTAACTGGGTACATGGAGAAGGTAAATTCAGCATGCAAAATGACTCTGTGGCAACAAAACTGAGTTTCTGGAGTGTGACCAGGGTGTCATAGCTTGCTCTAATTCCAAATGGAGCATGCCAATGCAGACTGAGGGCTTCCTGGAGGTGCTCAGCAAGTAAATCAGTAAATGGCTTTAATTTCTCTTGATCAGAAATAAAGAAACTTCCATTCAACTTTAATTCCATTTATAAATTATGTACATGCCATTGTTTTAAGGCCATTTCTATGTTGAATAAAGATGTTAGTAAAGTGCAACTGGTTTCAGAGAGAAAAGGATGATTGTCATTTCTACTGTAAATATAAAATGGAAAAAGTTGAACTTTATAATTAAGACACCTGAAATATTAAGTCAATGACAGCATCCAAAATTTCATTTCAATTGCTTCCTCTTTCTTTAAGTTTCCTTAAGTTTTCCCATCTTATTTTGCTTTTAGTTTCTCACATGCACTCTTTCCCTGAGGAAATTGACTCACTATCACACAGAAATCCTTTTTCAGCAGTAACAATACATCTCAGTGGATTTTTTGCAGTTACATTGAGTCTTAAAGAACCTGCTTTTCTATTCATCCCTTTCAAACTCCAGCATTTCCAGTCTATCCAGCTTTGTTTCCATTATTCACTAGTAACACCTAGGGTTAATGTAATTTTAATTAAGTTTGTCAGGATTTAAGTGTTAACCACTCTGTTTACTGTTGCTAAGCTGGATGCTGAGGACAAGAATAAAATGCTTTGGGTGTGTCTGTACAGACGTTTTTGTTCTGATTTAATGCATTGACATGGCAAGAGATTTTTGTATCAGTATAATTCAACAGAGACCCAGCCTGGAAAAAAATTATAGAGGTAGAAGGAGAAAAGATTACCGGATGGGAAGAACAGTAGAGCCATCTTCTGTGATGCTAGCTAAAATATCACCACTGACCAAAATCAAACAACCAAACAAACCACAAACAAACAAAAAGGCTCAAAAAAAAGCAATTGAAACTATAAATCTTACTGGGTCTTGGCTCATTTCTTCAAAATATATTACCTTTTTTAAAATTTTGTTTCCAGGTGGAACTGACTGTAAGTCCATTGCCGACTTTGACTGCAGATGATGAGGTTTCCTGTACATTTGGTAATACAGTTCATTCTGCTCAGTTGAAAGAAGGGGTTATTATCTGTGATCCACCTGATATAATTCCTGAAACACCAGAAAATCAAGGTAAATAAATACTACTACCCTCCATGCATAGTAAGAGAAAAGAACATAGACTGATATTTCTAATGTGTTGCTCTTGTATGAGGTGCATACAAGGTGTATTTTTTTCCCTCTTCCCATCCCTTTCCCCAAATAGGCTGTTGCTGCACTGTTCATTTGCTCAAACATTGTGCATTGGTGTATTTACAAGCTGTAGCATTGTACTGGGTCTATCCGAGCCTCAGCAGCTTTAGCAGTGCTCGAAGATAACACTCCACTGTTTTGACTGCTGTGAGGGAGAGGCAGAAGGGACACGAGCAGGTCAGGTGACCCAGACTGACCAAAGGGATATTCCAGACCATATGATGTCAGCTCAGATATACAAGAACAGCAGGGGTGGGAGCACGGGGTTGTCTCCGATGGCTGCCGGCTGAAGGCACAACCAACGCGTAGGGCCCTGCTTCTCAGGACGCGACCTGACCTTGTGGAATGGGAAGTAGAGATTAGATTCTCCTTTGCTTTGCTTCCTGCGCGTGCAAAATATTTTTTTCGCTTGTATTAAACTGCCTTGTCTTAACACCCACGAGTTGCTGTCCTCTTATTGGTAAAGGGAAGGGGCGAGAGACTGTCCGGGTACTTGGCACCCAGCCAGGGTCAACCTGTCACAACAAATCTCAGTGTTTCTGCTGGAAACCTGAAACAGTAGCTTGATAGAGACATAGACATGGAGCCAGAGAGGTACTATTCTGTGTCCCAAACAAACAAAACCCAGTTACTCTAATCCTAGCCTAATCACTCTGAGTTGTGGGGTCAGAAGAGGTGCTTGTGTGCTTTGACTGTGAAGTTGATGTCTGATGTTTTAGTTTTGCTCTGGTCAACAGAACTTTGGTGACCTGTTTTCTCATCACAAGGCTGTCCTTTCTGCCATAAATCTTTCTGCCTCTTGTACGGTGTGTCCTCCAACTCCTGCTATAGTAGGCCCAGTGGGAAAATATTTGATCATATAATTAAAGACTGCATCATTGTTCCGAACCACTGATTATAGTCTTTAGGTCTGTTGCCAGCCATAATTCATTTCCTAGATAGTGCTTTGTTGGTGCTTTAATTCATACATCTTGATGCACAAACACATGGACTGAAACTGGTTACACATGTCAGGTTCACCTCAAGCTTTAAAAACTGAAAGGAAAAATACAAACGAAAAAAAGGTGCTCTTACAGACTGAAGATTACCCCTGAGGATAAACCTTTTACATGTATCACAACAGTCATGAACTTTTAGAGCAGTGCTTGAAAGCACTTTTTAAGATAAATTTCAATTCTCTTAAGGCTGAAAGAGTTCAAAATCCAGTTTTAGTTGCAGGAAGAATAATTATGTTAAAATCTTATTGTTGAGTTTTACACCAGCTGGGGTGTGTCATGGTAGCAGATTCTGCTAAGTGTTAAACAGCACTCTGTTATTTAGGGCCAACTCACATTCTATAAATCTTTATGTCATCCAGCATAAAATCTGAGACTAGAAGCCTGTCAGAGAAGGCATTAGAGTATGCAAGTCACCTAGAAATAATATGCCTCTCTGAGTTTGTGGCACAGGAATCTATCTGAAAGGATGTTCAAAAGTAATATAAGGATATTCTGCTGCTCAGAAGCTCAGCAGACACCAGCAGAAGGCAGGCAGCTACAAACACAGGCAGTGGTTCACAGAACCACAGACTAGTTAGGATTGTAGGGGATCTGTGGAGGTTACCTAGTCCAACCCCCCTGCTAAAGCAGGTTCACCTGGAGTGGGATACAATCATGTCCAGGTGGATTTTGAATATCTCCAGAGAAGGAGACTTCACAACTTCTCTGGGCAGCCTGTTCCAGTGCTCTGTCACCCTCAAAATAAAGATGTTTTTCCTCATACTCAAATGGACCCTCTTGTGTCTCAGTTTGTGGCCATTACTCCTTGTTCTGTCTGAACAGAGTCTGGCCCCATCGTCTTTATACCTGCCCTTAAGATACTTGTATGCATGATATTTGTATGTTCCTTGCAACATGGGACAAAATGTCCTGAACCATCCAGTTACTGTAACTGGATATAAGAAACCCTATTGATTTTCTAAAAGTCTGGATTGCTTTAGTTGTGTTTGGTTTCAAAAGGAATAAGACATTTCTAGGAAGGATGTTTTTTCATAGTCTTGTTGTTAGGAAATCCCCTGACATTCTTACCAGTCTGAAATATTCAAGGGAACTCAGTGCAGGCAAGGTAGCTTCCAGAAAAGTAGCTGATGCTCTTCCAAGAACCTGTTCAAGAAAGCAGAGTTTGAAATTGCTCAACAGCTTGTGAAATAGTTTGTCATAAAGGCTTAATGATTTCTGCAAAAGGTATTTCAAACAGTTTCGCTGAGGAAAGCATCACTCTTAGTTTAATAATAATCCAGATGAGAAGTACATTTGTGGAGAAATCACACACAGCAAACTGAAGCTCAGAAGTGCCTGTGGTAACTTAGTGTTTCAGGCATTGTTCGGCATTAACCACAAAGATCACTTGAATTAATTTGCATGACAACAATTTTAATTCACAAATGCAAGAAGTAATTTTACACTCAGACATATTCATATTTAAGAAAATGTTTTATTTAAAATTACTGTTCTTGTGCCAGTTTTCATCTGTTTATCTCCTTACTCAATTTGTCTTGTTCTTCTAGGCTCTTTAAAATTCTAGCAACACTGAGAAACACTTCTATAAAACAAAAGCCATTCTTTAATTTTGATTCTTCCTTTCTTACTACCTCTGCTTTTCTTCTGAGAACCATGTGCTGAAAATTGTGTAAATCTTAAAAAGACAAAACAGAGCTTATAGACTTAAAGCCATGAGATCCAGAGTGTCAACAGTATAGTTAAATATTTGCTTATGTCCTGTAAAATAATAAAAGTGTTATCATTGTATTATTCAGCTCAAGAGCTGAAGAATCCAACAGCTACTTGGATGTTTTTTTTTTCTTTTTTGATAGATCATGTTTCAGTTCCACTTCAGTTAACCTTTGAAAAGAACAAGGTATTTTTTGCATCACATACTTACCCTTTTTATGACTGTCGAGAAGCAATGAATCTTATTGAAAATCAGCCGTAAGTATTTCAGCTTCTTAAGTGTTTAGACTCTGTAGCTTGATGTGTTAGGTAACTGACAGCTGAGTTCCTCAATCATTTCATAATTAAGCCTTTGGCACTCTTGAAATTTGCCAGTGTCCAAATCCTTTTTCTTACATTTAAATGCAGTTTAAAAATGTTTGAAGGGCATCAGGTGAGCCAGCAACATAAAGCATGAAATAGAAATATTCATTGCACATATAATTAAAGGCCATTGGGTTACCATTTCTGTAGCTGGTCATGTATCTGCAGGTGAGCAATGTGGACATCTGCTTGCCTAATTGTTCCCTGAAATGATAGATCAGTGCTTTGGGTTGTGTTGCTTTCAAGTAGGACAGTCAAAGTTGACTCTGCCCCCAGGATCTGCCCTGCTAGACATGTTACTGCCCCAGGGCAGGCACAGCCAACCCAAACCCTTTGTTCATCATTATTTATGAAGGTTGACCAAAATAATTTCCAGTCCTCAGGCTTAATCTCAAAGTTTGTGCAAGATACTATAGTTTTCTGATCCTCGCTCAAATGTTTAAGGAATAAAATAGCTTTTTGAGTTTTTTGAACTGTTCTTATTATGAAATTTTCAACTTAGTATAGTAAGGACATTGTAACAGACTGATCTACCCTCTATGAATAAATATGGAATTTCATTTACTTTTTTTGTCAGTGGGGAAAAAAGTCTGACACTTTGTCATGACTACCATGTTATATTTGTAGATGCTATTCCTGTGCAAGCAATAGATGGAATTGCCAGTGGGACTGGAAGACTCATATCTGTGAAGATCCCTCTTCAATACAGGATGTGATTAAACAAAATATGGTAATGTTTAAAAATAAGGTTATTAGGTTTTTATTAGAACACTTCAGTATTTTGTTTGCTTTATCTCTCATATCAGTTAGTTGAATTAGGGATTTAAAAATTATCCTAAAGTTAACTCCAGAAGTGTAAGGTGGTTTTTTTTAGTGACAGTGCGGGGGTGGGAATTTAAGGGTGTGATTGAGGAGGGGCAGCAAGACTGAATAACTCCTGAAAGGATATTTCTGTTCCTTTTACTATTTTGCTTCAATGGGAGGAACAAGATTTCAAGGCAGGGAAAGATAATCACCCACAGCTTTGACATATGCTGCAGTCATTTTTAGCATGTCTAATTTGAAAGGGTGTAATCAAATCTGTCACTGTATTTTAAGCATGAAGTTCTTCAGAACAATCATTCTATTGTCCAAAGGCCATTGGAGCTTGTTGTGATAAGAATTTTTATTTGTAATAACATATAAAATGTTTCTCTCCCCAGGAAGAAGAATGCCCACATTTTCTAAACCCTGACCCTCCAATAATACCTATGGAATACCAAACAACTGTGCATTTTGAGGGAAGGCATCTAGATTATTATCAGGTAAGCAGATTAATTCAAAGCTAGCTGTCAATTGAATGCCACTTAAACTGCATCCACACCTCTAAACTAAAGCAATAGTTTGTGTGCCTTGGAGATCCTGTTTGTAATTGTTTTTAAAAAAAGGAAAGAGCTATATGTTCAAGTTTGATATAATATTTGTTACTGTGGTAGAATCATCACCAAAAGAGAATCAGAGCTAAAACACTGGACAGTTACTTTTCATCTAATGAAATGAAAGGAGATGTAGGAATTGTGAATGTTTCATCTTTTATTTTCTAATTAAATACTTGGTGGATTTTGTTATTGTTGTTCTAAAATGACATCACTCAGTGTGCTTAATTCAGTTTTCACCTTTCAAGCACAAAAAATGCACTCAGAAATTAACTGTTTCTTAGTTTGGATAAAATAATCTTTTGCTTTTGTATGTGTGTGGCCATCAAACCAGAAGATCAGGCATTTTCTCAACCATAACAAAGGCTTCTCTTTCTCAGTACTTGTTTCCAGAAAATAAATTACAAATCTTCTGAGAAGTCAGAGTTTAACCCCAACCTTTTAGTTGTTTTATAACCTAGACAATGCATACAATGTTATTGTTAGTTGGATAAAAACAAAGCTTAAAAAACATTTTTAGGTGATAGTTCAAGTATTGTTATTAGTTTCTATTCTTTGTTTTTGTGTTGTCTTTCTGTAAATGTAAATTGATGATAGATACACCGGGCAGTGCATCGATTTCTTTAACTCCAGTCATCTATCAAGGGAAAGCAGGCTCTTGTTTCTTGAGGGGTTTTTTTGCCTTTTTCAAATTGAAGTACTGTATAGCTTATAAGTTCCTTCTATCACCTCTGCTATGCCTGCCAAGGGATGGAAAAGGGTCAACAGGTCTGAACAGTAACAATGTAAAAAGGGTATTCAGAGAAGGGTAAAAAGCAACCCATAACCAGTACAATCATATGAAGACCATGCTGTGTATCACTACTCTAGCAATATATGAAGACTATGCTACACTAACATATGTTTAAAAATAAATATTTTTGTTTGAAGACCTTAAAATATATGCAGACAATTAAAAGCAATTTGGTAAATTTGGCCTGTTCTCCAAGATGCTAGAACAGGTCCCTGTAGAATGCCAGTCTGTGTGCACCTCATGGCACACAACACTTCTCTTAAAGGCCATAGCTCTCTTTGCTAAAAATTGAAAAGTATTCTAGAGTTTAAACTCATATTTCTTTTGTTTAATGTTTTGAAGAGCTGTTTTTCTGCACAAGACAAAAATGTTCTCATGCTCTCTGGATATAAGTGGAAACATCCATTCTTTCTCAAAAACAAATTCGGGGCAGGTACATAAATTAGATGTGCTGAATTTGACTTCTAGTGGACTCTTTTCTTCCAAGGAGGAAAAACAGTAGCAGGAATCCAAAAAGTCCTTCATCTAGTTTATCATTCAGTGATTAAGCACTTTAATCTTTCTAAACTACTAGTAACAAAAAGGGAAAGGAAAAAAAAACTGTTGTGAGATATCAATTCCATTTAACAAAGACAGAGACACATCCTGCGGATTGAACGCTTTGTCATGGGTAGCAATGTTTAACACTTTGCCTAAAGAACAGACCTAGGATGTATTTATTTAACTTGGAACTAGGAAGGCTTACAAGGAGTTCAAGTCTCTCTAAGTCAAGGTGAATGCATAGGCCCAAAGCTTGAAAGATGCTGAAAAGCAATGAGTGTCAAATGATGTCAGGGTAGTTTTTCTTTGGTGAGAGCCATGTGGGAATGTCATCTCTGTCATAGGATCAGGTCCATATATCCTGGTACAGAGGTGCATTTTTAAGCCAAAACAATATAAAGCCTTCAGTGCCAGGACTGAAGGCACACACTGCTACTACAGCTGTATACACAGACATCCGAGTATGTGTGATAATAGACAAATAAGGCACAAAATAGTTATAATCATACAAGCACTCATGCCTGTGGGGTCACACTATCTGAAGCAGTAACTTTGATGACTGAAAGTTCATTTGAGTAAGGACATAACTTACACTCAGCCTTTTGTAAACATCTCATGGAAATCAGGGTGGCTCAGAAGAAGCCATGGATGGATATTTTGTAGGGGTTGGCCTGCAGCCCAAATGCAAAATAGCATTTGGCTTCTCATGTGGAACAATTTTGCCACAGGATATACTGGGCATTACAGGATGTTTGGAGCTAGGAGTCATGCAGCTATGAGCACATTTAAGGTCTTTCTTGATTATAACATTTGTATATTCACTTTTCTTGTTTAAATTCTTCCTAAGAAAAAGCAAAAATTAATGTTCTGTTGTCACTTTGAACTACTAGTTCTATTATCCTAGTTTCATCTTAAAAGGGTGGTGCATAACCAGCCATATTGTGGGCGACTAAGTGCACTAGCCAACATTCTGCATATAAGCATCTTCATTTCCAGGTGGAGATGGGCAGTGAAGGGCTTACTTAGTGAATAGGAGAAATTAATGGCTTAAAAAATTACTATTGCAGAATACTATTGCAGGGGAAGTATAAGCTCCCATGTTTTGTATACACCTCCTAACTTGTGAATGCTTAAAATACAATGAACAAGTCTCCTCATGAGGACTTCCACTGGAGGAAAACAGACTAAAACAGGAGAAGACTGTTTTTCTGCCCCTCCTTCCTCTGAAAGAATTTCAGTAGGAAGAAGAGGTAAATCCAAGGTGTTGTCATTCTTTTGGGAATAGCTTCATCCAGGACAGGCAGTTGAGAGGGAAGTTTAGTACTGATCAGTCATGTTGTGTGCAATTTCTGAGAGGCATTCTCCAGCTGAGTCCTTGAAAAATTGCCAGAGCAGGAGAGACAGATGTACCAGCATCAAGATAACCTTATTAGCTCACCAAAGATTTTCATTAAAAGTAATTTCCCATTTGGATTTGTCTTTGTCATGTGTGTCTGATGTGTAACCCACTTCCTACTGTTTGTGACATGTATCTTGTGCCCAGACTGCTGCCTGTGAGCTCTGTGGCCTTCTGCTCAAGAGCCTGGTATAGCAACTCCTGATTTCAGTGCAGTCCATGTGTCAGCTGTTGCACACATTCAAGCTCCCCTCCTCTCCCAGCGCCTGCTGTTAAGCATGTGGAAAAGCCTTACACAGCAACAGTAGAATTTGAGCACTTTCGAAAAATACATGTTATATTACAATATGTGTAGTAGGGAAAACAAGGCAGGATTACTCGGAAAAAAAAAAAAGATTTGTAAGAAGGTTTACAGTATATACACATTTTCTGTAAAGCAGAATGATCTGT
>WEIV01020248.1:83409-107567 GCA_013390005.1 Calyptomena viridis
GAAGCACAGCACTCGCCTGCCTGGTAATCTGTGCAACTTGTACACTTTCCTTAGAGAAATGTGTGGCATCTTTTCGGTCTGTTTTCTTCTGGGCTAGCTCTCAAGTGCATCTCCATATGTTTTTTTTCAAGCCCAGGCTCTCCGTATGGTGCTGAACCACCCAGCTATGTCTCAAGGCTTTGCATCTATTTGGGAAAATTAGTTTTTTTCAATGACTCTGCATCATGCTAGACATTGATGAGGGCCAAAACAAGCCTAGTGTCTGGGACATTTGGTGTGTGGTTCATCAGTAAGAGAGGCATGATTGTCAGACATCATTTCTTGGCTCAGAAAAGCTAAAACTAAATTCCACTACAGAAGGAATAAGACATATATCAGGATGACAAAAGGGAAAACAAAAGCAAGAAAATAGAGAAGAATGGAAAAATGAAGAGGCATTAATTTGAACAAAGGATAACACTTAATTAAGTGTTCACTTTCTATTTGCTTCAGGCATTAGTGATAATTATGAAAAGTCCCAACTGTGCTTGAAACAGCCTACAAAGCCAGCTCTCTTCCTTTAAATCTGAGACTGGCAGAGGTCCCATGCCAGCTGATGCCTGTCCCTACTGACACCCATGCAGAGTTTATAGCCTTTCACATTTGACTTGTGGTGCTCTACAAAGACTTGATTTTTTAACTAATCTTTGAACAGTTGTACGGGTTATTGAGGTTAGTCAAAGACTTTGTACTGGAATGTTTTGACAATGCCTGAGTGACAAAAATGTATTTGGGTTCTGCTTGATAGTTGATTCATACTCTGCACATGGATAGATTTCAGGTTTTTCCATAGAGGGAAAAATTATGGTCTCTCAACATCATTCAGGGTTAAGTACAGAGCGTGCATATAACTCACATGACTCCCTCAACTCAGTGAACTTTGTACACAGAGTTAGTTTTTCTTCCTAAAGCACACTGAATGTCCCTAAAACAGAGGTAAATGTCTGAGTGCACTTACTGTTCATCTTTCAGTGACTCTGTACAACTGTTCTTATGGACGAAGTGACTGCAGCTTATGCCTCGCTGCCGATCGCGAGTATAAGTGTGTCTGGTGTGAAGAAGACAGCAAGCCCAGCAAATGCGTTTATGAAAAACTCTGTCTTGCTCCTCCCACTGACACTTGTCCTCCTCCAGTAATCACTCACGTAAGATTGCTTTTTTCTCTCCCTACTAGTGTAATATTTTTCAGGAGAAAACATCCAAGCAAGCTCATAGTGAAAGGCAGGTTTTTTTCCAGCCTCTGAAATAGCTGAAAGGAAATAATGTCAGTAGTGATGTGTGTGAGATTTGTAAAGACTCAAAGTAAGAGACTGAATGGGTCTTTGAGAATCCTTGTTTTTCAAGCCTTGTCCTCACTGTGCCAGAAGCCAGGCTAGCAGTGTACACTTAAAATGTGGCTCTTGATTCTTGGGAATTAGCATGGGGTTTTTCTCTCCCGAAGTCCTTTGTACCTGAAATAGGTCTGCAAGAGAGGTTTACTGCTCCTAATACTACAAGCACTTAGCAGGCTCATTTTATAGGCTTTAAGGTAGACTTTCGAAAAGTATTTGATAAGGAAGCAGACCAAATGTGCACCCCTGACATCCTCTGCAGTTGGAGTATTCACCCAAGGTGAAGGAAGAGTGTTGTCCACCCTGGTGGACCTGCAGCCAGAGGCAGCCATGTCTTGTGTTCAGACTTGCTTAGATCTTGATGGACCAGACATTAAAGTGCAACTTCCATCTTCCGCATAGCAAACTTGTAGCCCTTCAAAGCTGAAGACCTGAAAAGGCCCTGCTGGAGGTGCTCCAAGTATTACATAGGAAAGCAGGTTAGTCTCCCAACAAATATTCCGACTTCAAGTGCCTGTTCAGGACGTATTTCAATCTGAGGAGCCCACTGCAATTGCCAGTCCTCATTTTATTTGCAAATTACCCAATTAGCATCAGCCCACGTCCTGCAGCACTCTACCATGAGATGCAGTAAGGAAGATCAGGGGAGTAGAGGAACTTTTGAAGACACTATGTGGGGCAGCACTGTGTGTTAGGAAGGTACACTGGTCTGATGTGAACCTAAAGGGAGAAAAATCATGGCAAAAAAATTCTGAAAAAGCCCTGTGGAAGAATTCTGAGAGGAACCCAATCCATTTGCTTTTCAAAATTACGGTGCTTCTGTGAGGAAGCAAACTTAAAACAGAATAGACACCAAGCAAGAGTTTTGTACATAAGTCTGCCACCAGAGATGTGAAATCTGCAGAAGATGAATACTGGTTCTGAGCTAACAGATGATTAATTAACATTAAAAAGTTACATAGCATGTTTTTGTGGGGGTCCTGCAAGAAACATCTGCATTTCAAGTGTGGGTAAGTCAAAGTAGCTTTAAATAATATGGAAGAGCAACATGGTCACTGCGGTATTTAATTATGCTTTTTACTTTTTTTTTCTTTTTTTTTTTCCCTTTTTTTTTCTTATTTTTACTTTCCCTTATGCAAACACAGATTGAGCCAAAGACTGGACCACTAAGTGGTGGAATTCTTTTGACCATAATGGGATCTAATTTGGGAATAAAAGCAGAAGATGTAAAAGATATAACAGTGGCAAACAAGGAATGTCTGTTCAAAGAGGAGTTCTACTCTGTTTCCACAAGGTAATTGTTTGATACTTTTCACAAGATTTTAGAAGAAAAAAAGAAACTTCTGTGCATTTTCAGGACAAGATGATCTTCTTGTGGTTACAAAAGGTTATCAATAGAAGAAGAACTAGTGCAATATACCTGCAATATTTCATAGCAACATCTTTGAGTCTTTATTTAAAATTGTTATAGATTGTAATACAGCAGGAAATTTACAATGGCGTACTATCATCTTTCTTCTGATTGAATTTTTTCCTTACTTGATTGCAAAGCTTTTGTAAACTATTACTGCACATATATCAAGGCTATTTATTTGGTTTTAAATTAAAGGCATTCTACATGTGCATCTAGTCATTAAAAACTTTGCTAAATCTAAACCACAGTGAAGGCAAGCACAGAAGATTTATGAGAAAGAAGGCAAAGCAAGAGAAAGCTTAAATCTTTTTGATTTAGTCCACCCACAAAGTTTTTTTCCTGGAGGCAGGGAGGGAGCTGAGAGTTCAGCTTAAGCAGTAAATGACTTAAGTTTCATTTCAAAGCCAACAAGTCCATGGATGTTGAATTGCCTGTGCTGGTTGGTAAATGTTTTGCAGATTACTTGTCACAGTAAGCAGTGTCAAAAATTAAAACAAAGTGCCTAAATTTTTCTAGGTAGCTATACTGTAGTTTGGTACAGATTATATCAAGGATCTAATTTCAAGAGGGAAATACCCTTTTGATACTATCTGATGAAAAGCATAGCATGAAGATTCAGTAGTAATATTGAAAGTAATGACATATTTTAGACATGGTGATTTTTCTTTCATTCATTTTTGATATTTAAGTGAAATATTGGCTTTCTTTTCCTTCAATTAATTTAAAGTGTAGCACAGTAACTTTTGCTATTCTCATGACATGTTTTGAAAAGGATTTTGAAGACACTTACGTGATTTGTATTTTTTTTTAGCTTTTGAAAAATGTTCAGCTTTAGTCAATTTGTGGATCAGTCGTTTAGAAGCTTCTCAGGCCTCTAGGGCTGAAAAATTTAAAGCATAGCTGTTTATTTCTTACTGCTTCCCAATTTTATTGCCATCAATCCTGCATTTATATGTACTTCACATGTACTAGCCACAGAATTACAAACTTCTTTAGTTATCTTTTCCCATTCTCTATTTTCGGTGTTTGCAAAAGCTATGCTGAATTGCAGCATAGCATTACAAGAATTTCCCCAGCCTCTTGGCTTTTTCTAAAGCTTTTTGATATTTTTAAATACATGGAAAGGAGCCAGAACTGAGATGACTGGTTCCTTGTATCATAGCAACATTACTGGTTTCCTAAGTTCTAGCTAGCAGTGTAGTAATGGGTGAGAACAAATGCAACTTGCATAATTTCATTTATCAACAAATTAATGGGTTTTGAAGGATGTTCTCCATTAGGGAAGCCTTAAAAAAGAAGTTATTAAAAATCTTCAAGTAGTTATCCATATTTTCTGTCTTTATCTTCCTCCATTCTTTTGTTTTGTTATTACCTTCTTTTATATGATTGAAAAACAATAGTAAGTGCCTTGTCTTTCTCCCCTATCCTTCTGCAATAAAAAGCTAGTCTTTTTAGGAGAGAGTTTCTCCCATGCGCAGCAAGATTTTCTGGCTCTGCGGTGATTTAATTGTTGGCCTTCGAGAAGGCTGCTCTCAGTCTTTGTAGTTTTCCATTAGTAACGTGGGGGAAGGGACGCAATGCCCCCGCTGGAGAGGGGAGGGAACTTTTCTCGGTTAAAATCCCTGCTACAGTGTTTCCCACACACACCCCCGGCCCCGGCCCCTGACTGCTTTCCCTAGCTTGACATATGGTAAAAATTCCTCCAAAGGCACCGTTTCCTGTTTCTGCCTAACAAGAAGATACAACTTCCAAGAATACAGTAGAGAGATGATGAGGAACAGGCTCAGGCAGCCATACACATGCCAGGACATGCAAGAATTTGGAGAATTTTGTCCATTTGCCAGTAACCAGGGAAAAAAGTCTCTGCTGTGCTCTGCAGAGGGACTTGACAATCCTTTTATTATAAGTCCCATTTTAAGTATATTATACCCAGTAATTTGGAGTTGTTGAGGGTTTCTTTCTACTTTGGGATTTTTTTAAGCAGTCATGCACTGCTTAGGGGAAAATAGCAATAATCCCAGAGAGCAACAGAAATGAGCAGTGATCCTCAGGGTGTGTCCTATATGAAATTGTGTAACTGCACAGGCTGCAAGCATTATATACTTCCTTATCTAACTGTACTATCAGCTCTCCATTAAGCATTTGTCCCAGTTTTCAAGTGTGTCAAATTCTTACTGCCTTTTCATGCTTTCATTCTGTGGATCGCCTGTTTGAAAAAAAATTTAAACAGCCTAGCTATCACTCAGTAGAAGTGCTAGTTAAGGCAGCGTTTGCTTGGCCAGTGTTTCTTGACTTCTGATTTTGCATGTGTTATGTGAGACTTAATTTTCAGAGAACAGTGATTCTGAAGGGATTTTGATGTAGGTGTGAAAAGGCAGTAGTTTGAAGCTGAAAGATAGCAGGATGCAAAAATTATCAGCAAAAAATTATCAGCAGTTAAAACACACAAAATTATAAGATAACTGATGATCTGATACTTGCATCAAGGGGATAGGGGGCCTTTTGTGTTCTTTTAACATCACAAAGTCACTTGTAAACCTTGGGTTGGGTTGAAGAGGTTCAGCTTTGATTTATGGGCTGCATTTGAGTCTTCTGTAGAAGGCACCTCTACTAGTGGACTACTAAAGTAGCTGCTGTGTACAGTGCTCAGGTTTCAGCTTTACCAGCCTTTAGAAGGATGACCAAACTATTCTTGGATGTTTTTGCTGGAAATCTGAGACAGCGTTGGAGAACAGTGTATAGGGTAAAGTGAAGTTAGTGCTTTTGCTGGCAGTGTGTGTGGTGGCTCACATACATTGCATTGGTATTGCAGCTGGTACTTCTAACAGATAAACTTGAATTTCTTCTTGTTAGGATTGTGTGTCAAGTTGGACCAATGAATGAGCCACAACAAGGTCAAATTGCAGTTAACATCAACGGAAAATTAGGTAAATCACCAAGTGAAGTACTGTTTACATACCAGGTAAGTGCATTTTTTTTCAGAGACCTGGTTTATACTTTGTGCATGACTTAAGCTAGAAGTTTACCTGTTAAGCATATAATCACTTGTGTTTGTCTCACAAACTGTTTGATCAATAGCACTGTCATTCAAGAATGTTAGAAAAGAATTAACTTGGCATTTCTGTATAAAAAATCTATTCTGATCAATAGATCCAGAGTCTCAAAACAGGATGATGATGTTTACTATTCAAGTTAAAAAGATGTTGTAGAAGAGGAACTGTAAGAAATTTATTTAGTAGTGACATAATATCTCTTAAGTGTCACTATTGAATTAAAAAAAGTCAGCACTGCAAAAAATTAGATATTCTCTAGACAGACAGTGCAGTATTTTAATCATGATTCTTAGTCTAGCCAATGTTCTTAGAGGAATGGATGCAGAGCAGTTGAAGAATAAGTAATGAAGGTACATTAATTTCTTTAATAATTTATTTCATTTAAGAGTATGGCATGAAGAGCCACAGACAACATGATGTGTGTTCATATAACGTATGTGCTTTGTTTTCAGTATGACTATGAAGGAGAAGTTCATTTTTGTCTTAATTGCTTCACTCTACATGTGGCCCTAGCTTATAGCTGGTCTAGCCTGTGATTTTAGCAGCAAGTATCTCTACCTGTACCTATGAGGTCTTCAAAATTTATAAGATCCTGTGATAGTTGAGAGGTTTAAATAATCCCTGTTCTCATATTGATACTTAAAATTACACCTATAAACTGTAAAACTATAAAACATAAATGGTGGGTTAGGCTTTTATCGCCTCCCTTATTTAAACTTCTGCCTCATTAGTTCTTGATATGTTGTGAGAAGAAAAGGAGTTGGCAGTATGCAGTGGGAATAACTCAAGAATGACATTTAACTGAGAAGAGGATATTCATGTTTTTACGAACAGGCGAGAGGTTTCTTATAATATCCAAGCAGATACCTCTCTCTGGTGATACATTTGCAAAAAAACTCTTTTTGCTTAAATATGTCATCTGTTCCTTTGTGGAAATGTTGGTTATGATTAAGTTTTTCTTTGTCCATCTCATTCATCTTAACCAGAGAACAACAAAATATTCTTCCATGTGTATATTTGTGGTCTCTAGAACAGACACTATGACAGTAAGCCCAATATGAGATGAGATTTTGACATGAATCTGTTGTGTTGGGTATGTTTTGCACCAGTTCTCCTATTCTTCTCTGTGCAAAGATTCTCTCATGTTTTGCATGGAAAGCATATGAAGTTATATATAGTTATATAGAGAGTGTGTCGAAATGTAATCTGAATTCCCCATGCAGGCCTCAAAGCATGTCTGTGGACTTGTTCTGGTGTGATTCCCTGCTCAGCTCATCTGAGAGGTGAGATAAGCAGCCACTGCTTTTAGCTACTTCAGGGAAAGATTCTTAATTGCCCGTCAGTGAGGTGCTAGGAGAAGCTGTTGTGCACAGGCATCATCCAGGTGGATGTCTTCCTGCAAGTCCAAGATTCCCTGTGCACTAATCTCTGCCTGCATTGAGGTTACTGAAAAATCAGATGCCTCAGCTAACTGCTGATATACATCATTTTTATTTACTGCAAACATCTTTCCTTGGGGACCCTATTTACAATATCCAAAGCAGTGACAAGTAATACAATTCACACCTTAAAATGGATTATATTGATTTCTAGTTTCATTTCTCTTTATTCCACAAGAAAATGAAGCCCACTGTGGACTACAGTAGGATTGAAGTCAGCACAGGAGCATCACATTGATGCACACACCTCTGCAAGTGTGACATGAATGCCTTTGGCATGAGAACAGACGCTCAGAGCAGACAGTTGATGTTGCCTTTAAAGCTGCAATCTTATTTCAGTGCTGTTTTCAGGCAGCTCTTTAGTGACGTCTTTTAGCAGACATGCAAAGTCTATGCTTTGTTTAAAACCTTTTCTATTCAGTATATACAAAGGAAAGAAAATACTCTTCTTTCCAAGAGCCTTCCTAAAATAAATTTTCTTTTATGAATTTCCCCCTTTCTTTGGCACATTGACAATGTGCCATTGACAGTGACATAACAGAAGTTACCCTTCTGCTGGTAACTACCACTTTTTACTGTGTGCTCTGATCAGTTGAAGCAGAATAGCTTCAGCTTTAACAGTGATAGTTCTAAATGCATTGTGTGTCATCACAGGGCAGAAGTGCACAAGCAGTGCACAAGGAGACACTGCAGATGCTCACCCTGGTGTGCCTGTGAACACCAGAGGTGTCATCATACTCCCCACAGTCTCAGCCTTCTACATGTGACTAGTACCTACCACCAAAAGCACATAGTCACTTATCAAGTATATCAGATAAAAGGAAGAATTTATTATCATGAGAATGGTGAGTCACTAAAACAAGTTGCCCAGAAAAGCTGTATCTACCCCATTACTGGAAGTGTTCAAGGCCGGGTTGGAGGGGCTTTGAGCAAGCTGATCTAGGGAAAAACGTCCCTGCCCATGGCAGGGGGGTTGGACTAGATGATCTTTGAAGGTCTCTTCCAACCCAAACCATTCAGTTATTCTGTAAGTAGTACTATATTTGGCTCTTGTTGATACACAGTCTGAACAGTGAGATTTATTTTTTAAAGGTGGATTGATGAGGATCAATAGTCAGAAGAACTTGGGGCTCAGACTCATGCTTGTGCCTCATCCACCAGCACAGAGCATTTCAGAACTGAGGAATGCACAAGACCTCCATTAAATGGGTCAAAAATCCAGTTAGAAGGGAAGACATAGTTTCAAGTAAAATTATTTCTGAACAAAAATGCCCTGATTCACAAGTGTCTATGTTGTGCAGTGGACACCTCATCTATATTTGATGCATAACAGGGGAAGAAAGCTCTATTTCTACCTACACATCACAATTTCTCTGTCCAACTTGAGTGAAGTTCAAGTCCAATCACTCCAGTGAAATTAAATTCTGATAACTCAATCACCCTTTGCTGACATTTTTAGCTATTAAACCAAATAAGGATCAGGAAATAACCATTCTCCTGTTTTGTGAAATAGAAATGAAGTTATGCTAAATT
Source organism: Calyptomena viridis (assembly GCA_013390005.1). NCBI lineage: Eukaryota > Metazoa > Chordata > Aves > Passeriformes > Eurylaimidae > Calyptomena > Calyptomena viridis. Next base: position 92,219 of record WEIV01020248.1, read on the forward strand.
TTAACATCCAGCTATATGGAACATCTGGAGCCCTGACAGCTTGGCTGGTCTCTAAGCAGGTGATACAGTAATGTGGTTGAAGGCCAGTCCTGCTTTTACATTTGTTGTTAACTTTATCTGATTTGCTTGTTACTATGGCAGTGAGAAACAATCTCTAAGGAAGGAGTTAAGCTTTTCCAAGGCACATGGCCCAGATTTGCTGATTCCATACAAACATTGATTCCTTTCTCAGAGCACCTCTTCTTCAGGCTCAAGCTGCCAGGATGAGAGCTTGCAGATGGTTCTGGCATCTCCAGCCTCTGTTTGTCAGAGCAATTCTGTAAATTTTAAGCTGTGTACTTTAAAAAGACTACATGATTTCAGAAAGCTCAAACAAATCTAAGATGCTGAAATTAGAGGTAGAACTTTGCAAAAGTGTAATATACTTCTGAGGTGCTGAAGGAAGTTTAGGAACTGGCTTGGAAATAATGACTTCTTCTAAGTCAGTATGTCCTTTTACCTAAACAAGATGAGATGAATAACTGAAAAGAGGAAGAAAGTAGGATAAATTAAGAGTCTGATCCAAAAACACACATGAACATGACTATTCACCATACTGGAAGTTCGAATTTGAAATGAACAGCACAGTTACATTTAACAAGGTGTACTCTTCCACCTTAAGCTACTCCCAACTTGGCAGTTTCCTCTTACTTGCTTCTTAATATTTGAAGCAATTGCTCTGGAAACTCTCACCAGGGCAGTGCCTCAAGACTTTTGTGGAGGGTTTTAGTTCACTCTTTGATTTTTCTTCATGAGTCTTTACCTTAACACATTCATTTTACACTGTAGCTGGGGGCTTTGGGTGGGTTTTTGGGGGGGATTATTACCTGCTTGTTGCCATTGTGATTGATGCTGATAAATCACACATCTGCAGCAGTTTGAATTGCTTCCAAAGGATCTCATTTTATTTTTGAGTCTAGAGTACATCTTGTTTGTGTGTCAGCTTGCACAGGGGATAGGACAACTGGCTAGCTGAAAGTTTTAGCAAAGTTGGCCCTTATTCATGTGGATATTATTAGTCTTAACTCTCTACCATCTGAGCTATGCATTTAAATACATATCCCACCATCCAGTGCTCATGATTCTTGAAAGCTGCCAGTAAACACTGGCTGTATGAATAGTGCAGCTTTCCAGTCATTCATGCTTCCATTTTTCCATCAAACCTGTCAGCAAAGCTCTGTGGTCTTTTCAGAAACTCATGTGGTGTCTGTCTCATGATAAAAAGATGCTGCTGTCCATCCAAAAAATTAGTTATTTAAAATACCAGCCCTTTGCATCCCAGCCACAGCAGCCAATAGACAATGTGCATTGCCAGGCAAATACTCTGCCTGGGCACCTGGAGTGCCTGCAAGTGTTTGGTCAGCTTACATGGTGTGAGGTTTGAACAAAGCAGCCCCAGAAGGGCAGGACTCAGCTCACTTCTCTGCTGTTGCAGAAATAACCCAGGAACTGACTTGTGTTATGGATGCTGTGCCGAGGCGAGCTGGTGGGTCAGGTCAGCCACTGCGGTGAACACCAGGCTGCCAAGAATGTGCAATGGAAATTCTCCGGTTGAATATCCTGTGAGTGGGTGGCTTGTCTGAAGAAACAAGAAACAGGCTCCCTTGAGTCTGAGAAAGGAGGGAAGCGGAGGGGGAAAGAGCAATTCCTAATGATTCAAGTTCCCCATTCAGAAGTTTAATTTAGCTCCTGTGGTTACCTTTATGGTCCATGAAATGACATTTTGGCCTACAAGAAGGTGGCTGGTGTCTACAGCACCTCATGGCCTATGCCTTTAATTTTTGTGTGCATAATATGCAAGAGTTGGCAGAATAATTTGGCTTTCGGTGTAAGGCAGATAATTTTGGTAACAAATTAGTTGTTTCACAGACCTGCTTCAAGAGCCAGAACTTACTGCAGCTGGGACCAGGATGAGGAGAGGGAAGACTTACTTGTGAAGGAAAGAATGGATGAGATAAATGCAGAGCAATAACGTGGTCTGTACATTTGTGAAAATCTTATCCACATTTGCACTGTCCTTGAAACAGCATCCCCGTACTCTGCTTGTGTGGAAGCACAAGAGCCTATTTCTTCTTGTGAAGATGTGCGCTTGCATCAAAGGCAAACCCCCAGCTGGAGGTCACTATGTACAGGACTTGACAGAAGGGAGCTTAGGTGGCTTTGCCATTTGCTGCCCATCATGTCTGTTTTAACACATCCATCTGTTGCTGGCATCCCCTTGTGCTGCAGCTGGCATCTTTCACAGCACCACAGGGACATACTCTGGCACCATCCTCTTTTTCCTTCCCAGTTGTCTCTCTGCTTGTGGTCTGGCACCATTTTGTTTTCTCCAGCATCCCCCTCTAAAGCACAGACATCATGCCAAGGTTTCCTTGCAACCCTGTTAAGCTCCCCTCCTTTGTTGCCTTCCAACTATTCTAGAATTTATGGTCCCTCTTGTGATCCATCAGTAGCCTCCTTGGTGGCTAGTTGTTTCTCTCTTTGATTTTCTGCATTACTGAAGGATAAAGGGCAACTAATTTTTTCTTGGTGGTATGGTTCTTGGGCTAGAAACTGCTTACCACAGATGGATACTATAATAGATCGTATCCTTATTTCCAGAGTCATGCCCAGGCATTCTTCTAGGAAAATGAAACTTCTTATAGGTGAGGTTGTGCTTGGTGACAGATGCATGGAAAAGTAGAGAAATGGAAAAAGAAGACATGCAGAACTTAGGTGATGCTCCATAGGGCTGCACTCCTCTTATTCTTGGATACTGTGCAAGGCACCAAAAGTGAATTGACTGGACATAACAGTGCAAACCAGGAAAGCTGCAGAGCAAATAAAGCAAGTGAAAAAGAACATGAATCAGCCTGGAAAATCAGGTCCCAGATGCAAGATGGATGAGTGACAAAGAAGCTGGAGGAATTATTATCTTTTACACTTGCATATCTTTAATTGCAAATAAAATTGCAAAGAACAAGGAAAGAAAAAAATAAAGAAGAATAGGGATAACTGCACTGCTATCCAGGTAAAAGCTGGGCTTTGATTTGGCACCAGTAGACCACAGAGATCTAAAATGCTGGGAGCTCCCTGAAAGCATTTTAGGACTATAAAAGGTATTTTTTTCCTAAAATTGTATTAAAAAAAACTGAAGAAATAAGAGATTGCCTTCCTAACTCTGCAAAATGACTAATTGCTACTCATAAAATATTAAAGATTAAAAAGTTCATTCTAGATTAATAAACAGGATGAAAAATGTAAGAGCTAAATGTGAATGCTCAGAGCATCTACAGTAGCTGTGTAAGAGCAGCAGTCATGTACACTGCTAATAAGCAAGTTCACATCTAAATGTGATTATAAGTGGAACAGACATGGAGATAATTTACCCTGTAGCACACAGCAAGCATGAAACCACAATGAAAAATATATCTGCATTTCTGAACAGATTTTTAAGTAAGGGGCAAAAGATATAAACAAAGCAAGCAAAGAAGAGATTTCTGAATGTGGTGAAGAAAACAGCACAATGGAAAATCGGCTGAGTGAGAATTCATATATATACTTGGGCCAGTTTAAGATCTTTTGTCAGTATTTTTCTTTGGATTTTTTTTTCCAGTACATCTGTGCTGATGAAGCAAAGATAAGACAGTGGCACACAGGAATGCAAATGCCGCATAAGGGAATTCATTGGTATTACAAAGAGAATAAATTAATTTTCTACTGAACATGCTAGCATTATTTGAATGTTATGTACCATAAGCAATGTAGAAGGACTTAAGATGGTGTCACTGTCACACTGCTTGGAGCAGATAACCACTGCTTTCAGGTAAACAGTATCAATGGGATGGGCACCAACCACAGGCCTAAAAGCACTAGAGGTAACCTGTTTGTAGAATTGTTATCCTTCCAATAAAGCTGCCTTTTGGCTATCAAAGCATTGGGAAAACTCCTCATCAGTTCAGGAATATTTACCCAGCAGTCTAGTACAACATGGGAAAGTTGGGTTGCAACTTTGAGTGGACTTTGAGTTCTCTACCTTAATATTATTACACCTATGTAGGATTTAAGGAAGGTTTATGTGTAAAATATGTAAAGTGCTCAAATTTCGCATGACTAACAACCTACAATCTGCTCAGATCTCAAACAAGAAGTCCTGTCCAGATCAAATTATTTCATCAGGCTAAACCATGCATTAGGTAGCAAGTTACATTTGTTAACAGGTTGAAGTAAATAATGATTGTAGGTCACTCCCAACTGAACTATTCTATTGAATTTCATTCTGAATAGCATAGCTGTGGATTTGGATACATTTTAACAAAACTGCAAATCCACTTCCTACAAACACAGGGTATGATCGTGAGAGCGTTAAGGCTGTGGGGAGTCCTGGTGGCACAAAGTCCCTCTGCTGGGAGATGGCTTACCAGACTCGGCAAAAAACAGGCCACTGAACAGCTGACAGACATTGGAACAGGCTTTTTAAACTAGACTACCAAAAAGCCCACATGACAAGGTAGCCTCTTACTGCAGAAAATATTTATGCTCAAACATTAAACTACCTGGAAGATGTGAACAATATTTTCCTGGTAACAAAAGAAATATAGACCTGAAAGAACATTTCTCCATTTCAAGCAAATAAGAAAAAAACTGAAATATATTTGAATTATTTTCTATACCTTAAGGAGCTATAAAACAAGGGTTATAAATTAGTGTTTACTGGGTTGTTTAAATTTTACTGTATCCATGAGAAATGAAATATTGCCAAGTCCTCACAAGGACTGATGTTTTCCAGAAGAATTATCACAAGACTGCTACAAATTCCATACAGGACACATAATCAAATGTTCTGTTTAACATCATAATTGCACTGAATGCTGTAGTGTGATGTGTGATAGAAAGTGTGACTTCCTCTGGGTGTCTTCTGACAGAACCAACAAAGATCTCAGTGTGCAGAGGGAGTATTTATCCTGACAGCAGGTGTACTTCTGATTCAGAAACTGAAATGAGAAAAGGGTAGAAAGGAGAGAAAAAATCTTTGAGGGGATTTGAAAAAGGTGGCATCACTGATCTCACAGCACTGAGGTCAGAGGCTTATCAGTGCCATCTGTAGTGGTTGAACATTCAGTATTGCTCAGGGTTGAGTTTAAATTAAAGGGGTTTGTCTCGGTAAAAGCAGCATTTTTATTATCCCTCAAATAAGGTTTGAAGTGATGGATTTACACTTTGCTCCTCATTTTCATCTGCAAGGAGAAGGAATCTCTTGTAAGGCTCTATATGTAAGCAACATATAGCTGTGGGTTAGGTGCAGCTTTGCCAGACTGCATAAGACAAGAGCAGATCTGGCACCTTCCAAGGGGCTGAATCTGTCTAGCCCAGTGGTGACTGCCATAGGAAGGAGCTACCTTATCCTTAGGTAATACAATTCATGTTGAAGGCTTGTACCACCACTGGTGGCATGTTTTCAATTTGCCTTGGCATTCAGTGAAATATCATTCTCCTCCTGATCCTGTTTACCTAATTGCGTTTTTGAAAAACGCTTTCTGGTTGAGCATTTTTGTGACCCTTTTTTTTTTTTAACTGATATTTTTAAGAGGGTGGGATGATGGATCTTTGTTCTTTGAGCCAATCATGAACATTTTAGAAGAGCATTAAAACTTACTTGTTAGCACATTGGTTTTGCAATAAATGATCATTAAAATTGTTCAAATTCTTGATAATTTATTTTAGCTGCTTATGTTTTCCGGGAGGTCCTTAAGAGGAAGGGAAAGGGGGAAAATGTGAAACAGAAAATGGCAAGTTAAAATTAATCAAATAGTATTCTTACCAAGTTTATGGTAACAAAATGTTACTATATAATGCTTTGTCTTATCAGTCATGCTGAAGAATTCCTCTGCACACAAAGCATCATTCAGCTTCTCCTTATTAGATCATCTTTATGAGGCATCCACAGTATTTGTTCTCTGGAGAGCTCCTGGTATTTGCAAAATTACTTTAAATGCGTTAAATATGAATATTTTGAATTAAGCTCTTTGAAAATAGTCCTTTGAGGGTCTGCTGCAGGATCAGTAATTAAAGACAAAATAAGGGTTAACCATACCTATTCCACCTCCTCTTTGGCTGCTACCTGTGTTAGCTTCCAGAGTGATTCTTTGCCCTAGTTTTCCATTCAGCCTGAAGTGCAACCAAGATGTGTCTGCATTGTGGATTCGTGAGGGGTGTGGACGGTGAGTTCTCCTGTCTGGTGTAGCTGGACTTTAAATTCCAGCAGAACTGGAGTCTTTCTAAAAAAAAAAAAATTTAAAACCCGACAATTTCTGGGGAAAATAGACAGATACCTGTTTTGCTTCCCCCTTAGAGCTATGTTATTCAGAGATAGCTTTGCTAATTCATTACCAATACATCCCTATTCCTAGGGAGGCAAATGTAGACCACCACTAACAGATCCCCCACAGAAAATGATGCTGGATGGTTCGACTTCAAGTTTGTGGCTCACTCCATATTTACTGGTTGTTGGCAACAGAGACAGGCGACACTCTGCCAAAGGGATCCATCAGATAACCCAGCAGAGCTTTAACCAGTCAATTATTTCACTTTTTTTCTGGAAGAAAGGAATATGGCTGTCTGGCTGAAGTTCTTAGCAAGCTTCCTTTAATTTGTTATGCTGACGATACAGAGAATAGTGGTGCATGATGTTCCTTTGTTTCCTAAGTCTGTGCTTAAAAGCTTGCTTTAAGTGGTTTTTTCGCTCCTCTCCTTACTAAGTCTGTCCTTGGAGGCTATTCTTTCAATGAAGGTTGTATTTAGGGAAAAGGCTACAAGTTTTAAACATTTTTTTAGAGGTTCTGGGAGAACGAATTTGCTCATACTGATTCTTTAGTGGTTCTTGAGGAATACATTCATCTGAAAGTATTATGTGCGTTATGCAGTTAATAATTGCTATGGACTTTTACTGTGGATAATACAAAGGTCCAACGTGATTAACAATTTATAGCAATTAAGATTTAATTTGAACTTAACAAAAGATACGTTTTTCTCTCCATGTGGTAAGGTGGTAAGGTAAAGTATTTGATACACTTTTATAAACAATTTATTGACTGTGTATTTTACATACAGTTTTGGTTGTAATCTTTTTAGAAAAAAAATGTTACAAAAAAGTATAAATTAGTTTTTCTATGAATTGTATATCTAGACTTACGTTAATTTAAACTTCAAATGTGATTTTTAAAACTGACCCCCTAAAACTTTTTATTTACCCTGGAGTTGTTTCATTTTAGCTTAAATCAGCAAGCAATTAAACCCAAATATGAGGATGCACAGAGAGGGTTATATAGACCTAAATGAGCTTTTAAAATGCTTTAAAATTACTTTGAGTGACTTCCGTATATAAAATCTTGTAACCCGAGTGATGTATTAAATTAATGCTAAATCAAAGGTTAGAGCATGAGAGCAGTCATATGCTCACTTTGGAGGAGTGAAGGGTTTACAAACAGAATTCTCTGGGGGAAGAAAAGCAATTGACACCCAATTAGTTAAAGCATATTCCTAAAGCTCAATGACTCGAGAGCAAATTACAGTTGTCATTGTGGATTTGTGAAGTGTGCTGAACCATGATGCATTCCTTCAGAGGGAAATTGCTCAGACATGAAAGTATAAAACAAGCAGAGCATGTATGACTTCTCCATGTTTCTATAATATCTGAGCTTCAATAAAACAAATTTGTAAAGCAACCATGAGGTCAATTGGATGCATTTTTATGGATTTCAGCTGCTTGTTAAAAACCTGTCGACAGCTCACTGAGTTTTGAACCAAAGTGCAGTATACCAGTTCCCTTCCTCTCTGCCATTTGTGTGCCCTTGATTTTGTAGCTGTAAGCTGTCACAGAGATGGCAGACTGTGCCTGAGTAAACAACATGAAAGGGGTTTGCTACATGACTAGTAAGAGGTGGGCATGTTCCTCTGCTTCTGAGCAGGATTTTTCCTCCTTGGAGTGGGAGATCTGTGCTGTGTGAAGGTGATCAGGGAAACTCTCACGAGCAAGGGAAGTTTTCAAACTTCTCTGTTCTTTCTTTATTTGCACGTGCTTCATATGGAATAGCCCAAAGCCTGGACTTTTTTATTAGTCAGCCCTTTCAGCAAGATTATGCAAGAGGAGAAGGAGGACAGCTGTCCTTTACAAATATACATGAGACTGGGAAATAGTGCTTATTTGACTCACCTAAGAAAAGCTTGTGTATAGGTGAAGCAGCACAGAAAGTCATTACCTATTCACAGCCTTCCTAAGCTCTCGGTCTGGTACGCTTCAGCAAGTGCAGGGTCAGCATACCTCATAGCAGTGCCCCAGACTAATGCACCAGCCTGCCATCCTAACCCTGTGTGGATGGACCTGCCATCCTATATGTGTGTGGGGTGCCCGTGGCAGCTGGTTGCCCAGGACCACCGAGCTGCCTGCAGGCACAGCAGCTACGGCGGCTGTGGCACGTCTGCTGGCTTGGTGAGGCGTGGGGTCAGCAGGCAATGCTCTCCCGGAGCCGGCTGGTAACCCATGTCACGCGGCTTGCTCGGCTTCGGTCATCCTCTTGATTCAGCAGCTTCAGTGTGGTCCTGAATAAGGATGCTTTTCTCAACTGGAAGCAGAAACTACTTAGCGATGAAGTAATTAAATCACGCTGTTCATGAAAAGCCCTCACTGTTAATTTACGGTATTTGTCATAGCTCCCAGAATACAATCACGGAAACAAAGACTGAATTGAGAACAAAATGAGGAAACTTATTTGAGAAATTTAAATATCAAACAAATTTCATAACAACTTGAAACGTGTCTCCCTGTCTTAATTGCTTTTAAGGAACACACTCCACGGTTCTAGGTATATAAAGAAAAGTTGAGTGTTTTCTCATTTTCTTTCTTTGCAAGCTCATTGCTCAAGAACAGTATAACAGTTTTACCACAATTAGGAATCTTATGACGTAAAGGGAATCTTAATTTTCTTTCTGTTTGGTACAAGCTTTGAAAGCCATGCTCTTTGTCTCCTGTAGCTGACGCAGAATGTAGGAAAGGGTAAAGAAAGGTGTAGATAGACTCAGCCACAAGGAAAAGAAAAATCTTAAAATTATGAAACCAGAAAATCCATCAGGAAGCTTTCACAAGCTTGATGTAGCTAACTCTACATTTTGTGAAAAGGGAATTGAAACTTGTATAAAGCCTCATAAAATACAGTAAAGGAAAAAAGTGCATTAACATCATCTGTTACTTCTTCCTTCAGCATGAATAATAAAAGATTTTATTTTTGAAAAAAATTGTCATTAATTTTATTATTTTTCAGGTGGTAGTATTAAACTTCTTTTAGCTATTAAACCAAATAATATAGGGGTAAATTTTATTTTAATTTTCTCAATTAGTTTGACCATCTTCTCTTTGCAGGAACCTCATCCTTCTCGAATAAGACCTGAAAGTGGTCCACAAGCAGGTGGAACCACACTTACCATCACTGGTGTAAACCTGGCCACTGGTTCCAAGAAGGATGTTCAAGTTTCAGTTGGTAGCCAGCCTTGCAATGTGTACGTAGCCTGAGTAACTAACAATACAGAGCTGCATCCTTATGAAGCATAATCTTTTCTGGCCTTAAAAAATTAAACAAATCCATTGTCTATCTCTTCATGCCTCATCCCATGCAATGGAGTTCTGCATGTAACATGCAGACAGAAACTCATTCAGAGGCTCCAGCTGGAAGCAGGAGCTGTAAAAACACCCAAAGTGAAAAAATTTAAATATCTAAAGATTTATGCAGTTTTGGCTTTCTCTGCTTGACTGACTGCTTCAAACTCACCCATGCTTTCACTCTGCATCTCCTTGGTGATTCTGTATAAAATCTTAATCTTCTGTTGTGCCTTGGCTTGTTCTTCTCCATTCTTTTCCTTTTATTAATTGCTGCTCTTCTCTTTCCTCAAAAAAAGGAAGGACACTAAGTGTGCTGACATTACATTTTTCCTGTGTTTGTACACTATTTATTGTCATATCCTACATCTTTTTTAAAAAGCCTAAGTGATCTGAAAGAAGTGTTGTCTCCTCTCGTAACTACTTGGTGCCTGGCCAAAATAGAGCCCTGGTTTTGTTGCTTCTGCGGTACCACAGTAAAAGAATACAAACCTCTGTAATATTAGTAACACAATACGTTTCCTCTTCTTTTTCTTTTCCAATCTAGCACTGAATTTGGAGACAAGATTGTTTGCATTACAGGACCTAATAACAAGGTTGAAACTGTTCCAGTCACAATGAACTATGGGGGCACGACAATTAGTGTACCACAGCTATTTACATACAGTGGGAATCCTACTGTCACCAAATTCCTGCCAGTAAATAGCTTCAGCAGGTAATGAAATGTTTGTCATAACTTCATTTACAATTGGGTTAAAATATGTGTAATATATAATAAACTTATTACATATGGAACTGTTTGAAATAAACTCCTGTACTCTAGCCACACACACGTTTAGGTATGTAAGGCTTGTGGTCTTGACTGCAACCGATGGTTGAAAGTATTCTGTTTACCTCCAAATTTTCATCCCATTTCAAAGGTCAGTCCTGAAACTAGAAAAGGCAATGAGCTTCTTTTAAATGAAGATGTCTCAAAGAAAGGGTTTTGAAGCATTTCAGCATGTCAGAAAAATGGTCTTTGCATTAGTTTACAAATCTTTATCCTACTAGGATAACCTACACAAAAAGTTTATAATGGAAAAGCTTCTAACAGTTCTTCTGTTTAGCTTTTAATTAGTATGCTGGAAGCAAAGAAAAGTTATTGCATCTCATCTCTTTCTTTGTCTCTCTGAAAAAAAGGTGTCTTTTTAGGACATCTAGACCAAAGTTCAATAATGTTTTTAGAAAGTGTGCTCTGTTCTATGGTGATACTTAATAACACCCCATGTGGAAGCTGTTCCTTCTGGAAAAAAGGTCATCTAGTACTAATTCGGAAACCACAGAAATGTGTGCCATTCTTATATTTGTAGCAATATGGCACATCATTTGTATAAAAGCCCCTGTAGCATACCTCTGGTTTTGAAAGTCATTCTGTGACCAATTCAGGGACAAGCATGATCTTGATTCATGTTGGTCTCTGCTGATCCCCAATATTCTGGTCTGTCTGCTTAGTGGGGTACAATTGGCAGAGGGAGATCATGGTGTTTCCACTTTCAGTAAAAAGGAGTATAACAACATGATCTAACAAATAGAACACTAAAAATAAATTTGGCCATGACTCTTCTTGGAGATATTAGTACTTGTCTCATTGAATATTGAGTAGTCACTTGTCTGCTTTTCATTCTTGGTTTGGGTGATTTTGAGGCCGGGAATGTTTCTTTGGTAGATCAATAGTGATTTACGTCACATAACTTAAATGACTGCTTTTTTTTCCTCTATATGAACTAATATCTAATTATCATACAAGCATTATATACAGGGTTTTATATATAGGGGTTTTTCAGTGGAAGCAGTAGCAGTGATGAAGCAATGTAAAGCTGTGGTAGTTTGTCAATGACTTGACTCCTTTTTTAATTCTATCTTTCAGTGGAGGGAGAAATATTACAGTAATTGGAACCGGTTTTGAGCTCATCCAGAGTTTCTCATTGAAGGTATATGCAGAGCGTCCAGAAGCAGGGAAGATGAACCAAAAAAGGGTAATTTTCTTTCTTTCTCCCCCAAAGACATCACACTGGATGCACAACATAATCTGTTCAAAAATTGCGTTAAGGTTTGCCCACTGGATTTCACTGGGCTGAAATAAGGTTTAAAGAGATTTCTAGGTCTGTTCAGGGTTTCTGTGGAACAAGATCTTGACTTTCCTACCATCTTGACTTATATTCAATTGTACCTTTCCATCTTCTGCTTTAAAATTACTTTCGTTCAATATTAATAAGGATAGAGGAATTAAGCTTTGAGTGATGAAGCAGATGTATTTCAGAATTTGAAAATATTTTGTTTTTCTGTATCTTTCTCCTTCTTCTCCCCCTGCAAGCGTTAGAGATTTGCCTGAAACAGGACCCAAATCTAGACAATGCAGAGTACTGAGCTTTGCAGTCAGTGGATTTTATCTTTCTCACATGTCAGTCAACCAAGTCTTTTCTTTCTTGCTTCATGCATATTCCACCTGTAGGAGGTTCACAAAAAGTTATGCAAAATAATGTTAAAAAACCCCTTGCATCTGATTGTAAGAGGAACTGACATTACCAATAGTCTCAATTTCCCACTCTTCTAATGAAGACCACAATTTAATGACATGATTTAGGACTTAAAATAGTCTTCCAGAAAGAATGTTATATGACTTTTTCTAAGGCTGGCACTTCAATTTAAGACTTTTTTGTGATCAGTAAAGGAGTTGCTAATGTGTGTGTTTTCTAATACATGCATGATTCAATTTTCAGAGTATGCCAAAATCAGCTAGATTTGGATCCATTAGAACCCTGTCTCTAAAGATTTTTAAGAGCCTACATTTGTTAGGCCATAAATTGCAAGGGGTAATTATCTTGATAATATTGACTCCCAGGACAATATCAAAGTCTATTTAGCATCCTTGACAGTGTTTACCAACACTTCTTACCCAGCTTCTTATGTATGTTCAGGCGGTTTGCTTAAGTCAGCATTATATATAGCACATATTTTTGGTTAAGACTAAAGGCTTTTATAATCTCTTGTTTTGCTTCTACTTACATGGAAATATCAGAAATGTTGGGCAAAAGCTATCAAATTGCATTGAGTTGCAAAGTGAGAAATGGAGATGGTGATAGAATAAATATTGACGGTTCCCATTAGTGTTGTTGTCTATGATTGATGCTACTAAAAGAGTGTCAGAGTTAAAACATTTGTTTAATTGGAGATGGAGGACAGGTGAACTGAGTCGTTACCTTGAGTAGTTGAGTGACAACTGGTAAATTTTATCCCAACATTTCACTTAGTAATTGTATTGAATTTCAGCGAGGTATTATACAGTGTGAATAGAAAAGAATCTACCCAAGATACTTAATGCTACAGAAGATGATCAGGATTTAAAGGTGGCATGTTACCTTCTTAATTGAGAGGAACTTAATGATATCAGTCCAGTGTGGTAAAGAGCCATAGAATTTGGAGGCAATGGAAACTCATCTGTAGCCTTTTTCTGCAGACATTTGCTAGAACATAATGAATCAATGATTTATTCCCACCAAAAAATTTGCTTCATTTTCTTTTGGAAAACACCTTCTGCTATGTTATTTCTGCTGTATGGGGAGGATATAAACCCAGTGCTTTTATTTCTACAGTATAAAGTTATCAGCAGTTCTGTACAAGAACAAGTCAGACTCTAAAATGTGCATGTTCTGGTTGTCTTGTTTCCTACAGTTTTATGGAAACCGTGTTAAAAGACTCAATGAAACCACGGTGATTTTTTCTTCTCCATCAATACTGGAAGACCCAGAAAACTACAACATTACCACTGTTATTCTAATGGATCGTTATGAGTTGGTTGTAAAAAATGAAAGTCACTCCTTTGCCTATGTTGCAGACCCAACCTTTGAAAACTTCACAGATGGCATCAAAAAACAAGTCAACAAACTTATTAATGCAAAGGTAAATTTGTCCGAGAGTTGGTTGCTCATTTTGTCCTTGAAGCATATATGGAATTTTTCCTTCCTTTTTCAAAGCCTTAACAGTTGTTTGGTGCCATATCCCAAATGCCTGATAAAGTCCCTTACCTCTGCTAAATGATGAACATTCCCCTTTCCTCTCCCCAGACTTCTCAGAGAGAGCTGCTATCTATTTAGCCGTATTTTAGGATCCCCAGGGATGCCCCCTCCTGCTGAGCCTGGCATTTGGAAATGCCCTCTTCCAGAAGAGCTTCCAGGAACTGGAAGGGGCATCTCATCTCACACAAGAAAAGGAGAAGAATCGCATAATCCCTAATCATTCTGCTGTTCTGTAAGCCCCAGTGCAAATCACATCTAAATGCTACTAAAAGCGATCCAAACGGAAAGTTGCAACTCAAGGATTTCTTGTCTCCCAAGACTTTGTGATGATGACATAGCCTTTTATTTTCTGTCTAGGGCAGTAACCTGAACAAAGCCATGACGATAGATGAGGCCCAGGCTTTTGTGGGTGACGAGCCTTGCAACATAAAAACTCTAACTGAAACAGACTTATATTGTGAGCCACCAGAAGTACAGCCTCAACCAAAGAAACGGCAGAAGAGAGATACCATCAATAACCTTCCTGAATTCATTGTAGGTTACCTTTTCTATAGAATTTAGTATCATGTGTAAGTGACACTGATAAAGTGCTTCTTAACTGAAGTAATTTGTTCTCCAAAGTTGTTGTAGTACTGTGAAGAAACTCCTAGCAGTTCTTTCTTCATTCAGCTTCTGCCGGCTGCATAAAAGATGTAACACGTAAAGAGTCGTCCCAAGCTGCCAAATGCCTTCTACCTTCATTATATAGGAATGTAAAACTGTAGCTAGACAGATTGGGGATTTTTCTTCCTCTGCTGAGCAAAATTAAATTACTTGATGGAATAAAGTGCTAGTGACCCAAATTCAGTATAAAATATTCAGAAATGTTTCCTTTGTTTGGAAGTTTGAGCTAGAAATTCACTCACAGGAATTACTAAGAATTTAGAGTGAAACTGAGAAATGAGCCACCATCCATTTGCACTTTCTGAGACAAATGTGTGCACTTATCCAATTAGGTGAAATTTGGACATCGGGAATGGATCCTCGGAAGGGTAGAATATGATACACGTGTGACTGATATCCCACTGAATCTTATTTTGCCACTGGTACTTATTCCTATGATAGCAATAATTGGCATTTCTATCATCTGTTACAGGTAAGTTCCTTTAATTAGGTGGTTTTGTTGTCCTAAAGCTTTCAAGGTATAACCCGCTTGTTTTCAGCTCAGTCTACAGAAATTATCTTCATCTTTTTTATCATATGCAGAGTTAAGAAAGGGAGTTACAGCTGGAAATATGTATGACCAGCAATTTATTCCTCTCACACACACCGAATTTTTTGGTGTCACTCAGCCCACTTTGTCCTTTATACATAAACACAACAATTGGTCCCAGGCTTCCCAAGTGCACAATTGCAGACTAAGTTGCACACACCTCATTTTGAAATGGCAGCTAAAGTGCCACTTGTGAAAGAGATAACTTATTCTGTATACATACCCATCAACATTTATGCTGCTTCAGTCAGCACTGTAAGTCTGAGCTGGATGGATTTTAACAAGGGGTCATTTTGGCCTTTCCAGCTGAGATAAGTGTTATCAACCCAAAAACTGCATGATTAACAGTGAAATTCATGCTTCATAAAGGGCCAG
>WEIV01020249.1:6103-80032 GCA_013390005.1 Calyptomena viridis
TTGTAGTTGTGGTTCTGCAGCACAAAATACTTTTTAAAGCAGTAGCAGTCTTGGGTGTTGGTGTACTCTTGGGAAAAGAGCTGGATTATTTGCCTGTTAGGCTAAAATTACTGTGCAGCAATAGTTTAGGAAATTTCTCTATTCCTTTTCTGGCAGAAGCAATTGGTTTTGTTCATGTGATTGCTTATTCTAAGGTTGAGGTCTGTTCATAGCAATAGAAAACTCTGGCCTTAAAGTTTTCATAGTCATATTTAAAATAAAACAAACAGCCAACAGGTTTTCCCAGTGCAGTTGGAGTCACAACTTCCTAAAAGCATTTAGCAGCAATAGTAGAACTCATCAGGATCTCTGAAGAATATTCATCATTTTTCTTCTGGTTTGTAGGCTGCTTTATTTCAGCCACTCTTATTTTTCAAATCCTGAGTCTCCTGTTGTTTTAAAATTCTGATTCACTTCTCTTTGGGGATGCTTTTGGTGTTTCACAATTCCAGTATTTGGGAAATTAGGGAATAGGTTTTAAGGTTAGTGCCTGGATGCACAAAGCAGCTGGAGGGAGGAACTGTTCTGACTACCATCTAACATTAATGTGTAAGTGGAAAGAGTTGCTTCAGAACCTGGAAGAATCCTCAGGTGTTTTTGAGGGGTTTTTGGTTTTTTGTTTGTTTTGTTTTTAATAGAAGTTGAGGTAAGTCATGTTCTCATCTTTTGATTCTAGCATTGCTTGCTTTTGAGTTTTATAGACATTGTAATAATCAAGCATAAAATAAATGGCAATTCAGGTTATTTTTCTTTCTTACATTTAGTAGGAAACTGCCACATTATCTTTGTATTTTGAATGTGTACTATCATTTGAGAGTATGTTTATTAGCGTGTTTCTTTTTTCCTCTTCCTTGGATTTCTTGGGAACCTCAATACACATTTGACCAATAAAAGGACATGAATGAGTTTTTTAAAGGAGAAATTTTGTTAAATCTGCTGCTGGAGTTTTGTACAATAAATACTATTAAAACAAAAACAATCTTTACCTAAGACAGGCTTATTTGCACATGCTTATCTCTTAATCCTCTATATCGCTGGGATAAGTACATCCTTTATAATTTTTCAAATCAATGTAAGTCATAACACTCACCTTAATAAATTCCCAATGCTGTATTTCTGGTCCTTGCTTTGTTTAATTAATGTGGGGGGTTTGTTTTTGTTTTTGTTTGTTTGTTTGTTTTTTGTTTGTTTTTTGGTTTTTTTTGTTTGTTGTTTTTTTTAACAAAAAAGAAATCTGGCGTTTATTTGACATTTGCCTATATGGAGCAGTGTAAACTGCAACATTTGAGAGAAGGGGATTGAACCATGTCTGGAGAGTAATTCAGTTTAGCAGGCAAAAGGCTCAAGGATGTTACTTGCACTTTCTTCATTTATTTCTCCAGTGAGAGTGAAGATAAAATAATGTGAAGAATTATTGAGAAGATTGTACTTAATGTTGTCCTTTGAAGTGCTAATATGAATGCTTAAAAATTTCTGTAATGTATCAAGACATGTAAATATTTCATTGCTTTTACAACAGTATCATAACTGTTACGTAGCTCAGCTGGCTTGTGCTTGTCTTCATCTCTCTTTTCAGAGAGTGGAAGGGAGAGAGAGGATATAAAATTTCCACCTCTTTTCTTAATGTGTTAAAAATTTCTAAAAAGTCTAAAAGCCCATCACAAACTCAGATATGTCTCTGCAAAATCTGACTCGTGCCTGATGATAATGTGCTTTTTACTATGTGGAGATTCTCTTCTGTTTAGAGAATGGAGAGAATTTTTTGTTGCTGTTCAACCACCTTGACACAATTTAGGCCGAAATGTGAACAAATCTGAAAAATATAGTGTTCTTTTGTACAGCGCTGTGAAAATCCAAAGCTTTTGATAATTTTCTTAGAATCATTGATTGATTAATCCTATTCCCAGGAATATTTTATACCTATTCAGCTGATGAAACACATTATATTATTTTGACATATTGCTTGACTGAAGCTAGTACTGTTTTAGCTGTCTAAAAAAGGTTATGTTAAAGACCACTGATGGAGGATTGTAAGAACGCATTAGATAATCCGTATATCTGTCTAGAGATAATCAGATTGAAGAACTTGTGTCATTTTTTTTACTTAAATTTTGCCTCAATAATTGTTTTATCTTAGCTACTAATGGAGACTTCTAAAGCAGTCTTGTCAGATTTTTTTGCTTTACTTCTTGTTCTAGATTTTGTTCTGGCTATCAGAGTCTACAACTTGATTAAATGCATGTGTTAAATCACATCTTAACAGTACTGAAACTTAGAATAGCAGTGGATAAAATTTAACTAGATTAGCATAACTGGAAGATCAGGGAAGTGTTTAAAATTCTTCTAAGATAAAAAAGCTGAATGTTTATTTATAGAAATAAAGTGGAAGCATGGAAATTATTTGTCCAGCCCTGGCAGTATGATATGCAGTAGATATTCCAGCAGAGCAACTGTGGCTGGAAGAGTAGCCACAATTAGTTGCTGCTAGCCAGGAGGCAATGGCAGTTGTCATTGTTAGTACCAATATTCCAGAACTTATAAAAGCGTTGTTCAAACAGTAAAGGGTTTATAAAGACTTAAACCTGTCCTGCTGAAATAGGAAATCAAGATGGTTATTTAAGAGGAAAATCGCAGCTTGGATAGAGTTTTCAAAGGTAAGATTATGGAGAAAAGGATACACTGCATAAAATTACTACTTCTTGTTTTGAGAATGCAGCAACCCCACTGTGTCACACTTGTGATTCAAGACATCTGATAGGCAAATCCTGCATGGCATGGATGTGCACAATTCCCTGATCCTTTAATGGAAAGTGCAAAGTGCAAGGAAAACAGTTATATGACACCTCTCCTCTTCCGTGTTCAATAAGTGTCAAAATAGGAGTGAAGTGGGCTTTAAAGCACCAGGACTTGCTAGAAAATTTGTTTCTGTGCATTAGAATTTTTTTGTTGTAAACTGAAGTTGACTGGTTTTCCAGTAGATTAGAACTAAGCATGCTACTGGTTGGTGGAGCATTTCTAAAATATTTCTGAAAGCTGTATAAATAGAATTTTATAATGTATTTTTAGTATGAAAAGCGCGGCTTCTATACTCTTCCCCTAAAACCATCTTTGACAGAAATGTGTACGTATATGTTAAATAAAAATGGAGGGGTCTTTTATGATTTCTGACTAGTTTAGGACATCATAATGTCATTTTCCCTGTGGACTTCAGTAGCACATAGCATTTATTTTTACAAAGTAGAACAACTGGGAAATATGATGATACCTTTCTGGGGGAAAAAGAAAAACAATGGTGTGGCTTTTTGGTGTCTTTGGTTTTTCCTTGTTCTCTGTTTTTTATTATACTTCTCCCCCTCTCTCTTTCTGCACAGGGTGGGTATTCTGCTCCCTCCTTCTCTCCCTGGCAGGGCTCATTCCAGGGCATCCCTCGGACTGTTCCACCGCACCGCAGACAGAGTGAGTCTGTACCTCTCACTCATCTCCCTCACCGTGTTCCAGTAGAAGCTTCCTCTTTGCACGCACTGTTCATCTTGTAGTATCCTCCTTTCTCAGGCAGATCTACAGGCACACAACGATAGTCTGTGGCTAACCAACATGCTTCCCTCAGCCAGTGTATAAGCACCTACAACTTTTAGCTTTATAACAGTTGTTAAATGCTGATAGACTTCAGCAGTTCTTCAGGCAAACCCGAGTAGGCCCTTGTTTCCAGTCTTGTCTTAACATGAATCTCGCTTGCTGCATTTTCCCTGTATTCCATGGCTGTAATGCACTCTCCTGTTTGTTTGTGTGTTCTGTTTGCTCATACGTCTGCACACTTGCATATGTGGATGTATTTGCCCAAATACCTCTTGGTTGTACATAACAATGTTGCTGGGAAAGTGTTGTTTTCATTGTCTCTCACAGGAAGTTTTCTTAACTTTTCATGATGGCTTCCCTCAAACTAATTTTTTTTTCCTCTTTTGGTATTTGTTGTAAAAAGGCTTCTAGTACATTGAAGTGGCTGTTGCACAACTTG
Organism: Calyptomena viridis; assembly: GCA_013390005.1. Classification (NCBI taxonomy): domain Eukaryota; kingdom Metazoa; phylum Chordata; class Aves; order Passeriformes; family Eurylaimidae; genus Calyptomena; species Calyptomena viridis. The sequence goes on from WEIV01020249.1 coordinate 10,158, forward strand.
CATGATTTATTAACATTCTTTATGTGCTAGCTACAATGTGGGCTGATGTAAGATGCATTTGTTCTCTTGGCTTGGATCTGCAAAACAAAAGACAATTGCTGATTTTAAAACTGTATGCTTACGTAGACATAGAGAAATGGTAAGTCTTACTTTGTGCTTTGGTATTGCATTATACACAGATAAGTGTTTGAAGAAATATAACTCTTCATAATGCTGAAGTTATATTTTTTAAATGTACTGTAATTTGAAAATTACAGTGTTTGCCTAGCAAAGCCCAAGAGTGTATTTGGACAAGTAATAAAGGAAGAAGTAAACAAAGTAAGATTTCCAGGGCCAGTGGAGATCTGAAGAGTGAGCTGTGCCTTGGAAAACTAAGCTTACATATATTTCAGATTGCAATGGTCCTTACTTATTTCACTTACAAGAAAAAAAAATCTTAATGTTTTGTAAATAGTGTTTCAAATACTCTCTTGGCATTTCTGTGACAATGTTCATTTAAACAATTCATCAGGAATGCACAGCCTGTTTAGTGGGCTTTTCTCTGCAATAAGGGATGTGCTTCATTTTCCTGTGGTGTTTGTTGTAGGACTCTGTGTGTGTAATGAACATAAACCCCTAAAACCGGTGAGCATGTCCTGTTGCTGAGTGGAGGGCCAGCAGTAGCACAGCCTGGCTGACTTGCTGTCCTGTCAGCAGAGACTGAGTTTAAAGAGATCAGTTATAGACCTGAGTAGCATATAAATATTATGTTTTGGGGGCTTAGTGATTAGACAATCAGAGTGGGAGGATGATGTCTGAGCTGCCTGTTGTGAACCTCTGGTGTCACATCGATCGCAGGGGTTGCTTCACTGAAGAAGAAAACTTTTTAATCTCTTACTGGTTCCCTAAGCCTCCACCTCATTCCCCCACCAACGACAGTGGCTTCTTGTTTAGGATTCCATAACAAACTTAAATTACTAAAGCAGGTTGGATTTTTTAGTATACATCTTGTATATTCAATTTTATGAATTACTAGTAAGGGAAATAAAGTAGATGAAAGTGGGCCTTTGACTAATTTACCTAAACTATAATTAGCCTATGTTTAGGAAAATAAGTTTCCTGTAGTGGAGTGTTCCTACTTTTTTTCATTAAGTCTTAGGTTTAATCAAAAGATAAATATTGGGAATAAAAATACAGTATAAAATATGCGGTTTCTTGGACATTTTTAATGACATTCTTGCAAAATCAATGATTTATCACTATGTGAAGAGTTCTATAAAGTACAATGTTACTGGAACTGTCACTAGTATCCTTATTTCTCACTTGGTTCAGTGGTTTTAGGTTGCAGGTTTTGCAGCTAGTATGAAATGCCAAATGTGGGGTTTTGAGGCGAGGGGTAAGATGAGTGTCACTACTGAGGATGGGAAAACAGCCTTCAACACTGACAATGGTGGTGTTCTTGTGCAATGATGGAGAGAAGGTGATGGGGACATGTAGTCTCAGGTTTTGTCTGGTTGGTTTCTGTCTGGAGAACTTGGAATTCAGGCACTTCTTTTCTAAATTCTGGCTCCTGAACCTAAGATATCATCTGCGGCTGTGAATACTGCAGGTTTCTTCACTCTGCTGTTAATAGCTGATGGATACATAGATCATTTACAAGCACTGTAGATTCTGAGGGTATAAATCTGTAATCTGTTCATATTGCAGTACATAAACAACTAAAAATAATTTCACTCCTATTGTACAAGACAGGTAATGTATCCCTCCTAGATAATATTACAACACTAGTGTAGGCTTACAGTTCTTTACTAGCACCAACATTTAGAATACACAGTGGTAAGGGATGAATCATGAGCTCACGTTGTAATACAAGAATATTATACAACTTTCCCTAGGCCCCTTGTCCCAAGTGCTTCTCCACACAGAAATGCTGATGAAAACTGCTTTGTGTTACTCAAGCATTGCAGTTGTTCACATCTCTGCTTACTGTGTACTTCATGGAAAAAGTGTTTAGACTTTTTGTATGTAAGCATTACAAATAAAGTTAATCTCAGCAATTCTAGCAGGTAACACGTAGCTTGTTATCACCAGAAAGAAATCTACTCTATGCACAGTGACTATAAATCAGGTCCAGGCTATGCTTTTTCATGCATTTTCTTTTAAAGGTACGTTGCTCAACACTGAAATGTTTCCAAACCTTTATTAACCAATTCAGTTCTTCATAGGGTGTGCAGAATGTTTGTGTTAGCAGAACAAAGTTGCTTCAGAGTATGAAGAAATGGCTTTTAGGTAAAACTCCCTTCTCCCAAATTGGGTAGTTGCAGATTCAACTACAAAAGATATGTCTCTTGTACTTAATGAACTATATATTAGCAAAAACCCTTAATTTTGCATATGGCCATATTTGTCTGCTTGTTGCATATATGTCTGTACTTATGGCTGAAATACCTGCCTTGATGTAGTTACATATTACTATGAGTAATGTTTCTTTGAGAAAGACAGTCTATCTCTCTAAGTTGGGATTTCTGTACAGACTATGCAGAAAAAAATAATGCTGTGCCATAATACTGATTATTTTACTTATGCTGTGGTGAATGGTAGTTTAAAAAAACCATTAGGGTTGTTTTGTGTCATTATTTAAAGTCTTACTCTGTACTGCTGAATCCTGTTTCACAATGTTGAACTATGGATATAATACAGCTAGATAAAAGAGAGAAAGAAAAAAATAAAGTTCAAAATTAAGATATTGGCCAATGCTACAGATCTAGTGTATGAAATCTTCATGTTTTCGAGAGGTAGAAAATAAGAACTTTCCAGTGCAGCCTTGCAGTAGGTCTGTGTCTGCACAGGCCATCATTTGAAATGACAGCTTATCCTGTGCCAAAGCAGTGAGATGAGGGATGTCAGAACTGATGAGGGAATGAAAAAATTATATAGCACGGTTTGTGTCCCTTTACCCCCCATCCCTCTGAAAAGAAACTGTGGTAGTTGGGAGTCTCTTCCGACTCATGAGTGTCTAGAAAGATGAGTTATTAACAGCATGGGCAACATGATCCAAGCATATATTCCAGTGTTCTTATGACATTGTTGTTCATTGTTAGATATCTAAACATATATATTCATGGATGCAAATATTTCTGATGTATGCAGTTGTAATAACGCACACAAATTCTAGTTACAGTATTTGGAGTGTAAGAGATTAACTGTGTTAGAAAACTTGAAGTTATAATAGCAAAGGTATTCCATGGAGGTCTTGCTGTAAATATTATTTGTACTGCATTACTTAAACACTATTGTTAATTTTGTTTCTTGAAGGAGGATTAAAAACCAAGGGGGGACATGGTAATTGCAATTGAAAAGTTTCAGTTCTGTCATGGCAATTGCTCATTGTTTTGTCCTGGTCCTCTGACATCATTGTCCTTGTGTTTTTCTTGTCTCTGCTTTCCCATTATGCCATTGGCAAGGAGTTGAGAAGTTAGTCCATTACTTCTGTGATAAAGCGTGGTACAGTACAACTTCAGATTTATTCCCATCTCCTCCTCATGCATTTCCACTGTTGGGTTTTTTTCTTTGCCCTATGCATGATGCATGTCTGTGGAAGATGTGCATGCAGTTCTCGGATTTTTCATTGCATCACTTCCCTCTTTCCTCAAGATACTGAAGGGAGAAAATGCCTTTATTTCATTCTACAGATCAAGATAACCAAAGCAAAACTGAAGGGAATTTTTCAAGTAATGATACTGAATGCTCCTCACTGTCATGATCACAGCGATTTATCTTCTTTATCAGTACAACATACTTGTTTCAGTTTTCCAAAAGAAAGCTAATATAATGCCAGTTGTTTGATAACTGTGCAGTAGTAATTGTAATCCTCATCATGGATATAATTTTTTCTCTGGATGATGTAACAGCCAGTTTTACTTTAGACAAATAATAGAAAAATCTCCTAAACTAATGAGGTGGGGACTGTAATTGAGTAACTTTGATCAGTGCATCAATACTTGCAAGGCTTTGAAGCTCTTGCCAGTACAGAACAGTCTGTTTCTTTGTACAGAAAGGAGCATGTGCACAAAGCATTTTGTCTAATGTGCTTTCAGTCTGGGGAGAACTATTTTTCTTCAGTTAAATTGTACTTGAAATGTTTGAGTCCAATTTTGCATTTTAGGAGCGTGCCAAAGGAACGCAGGTGTTTGTCTACCAGCATGTTTTCTTGATGGGACAGAAAAAGAAGTCTGATTAGCATGGCAGTCATGGGTTTGTCCCACCCCAAAAATATTTTCAGAAGTGCACTCAAAGCAATGCAGATGGCAACCTTTTTTAAAGACTTGTGTGAAAGAAAGTACTATGCGTAGATGGTAGAATGCTTCTTTATCTTTCCATTTCTCCTTCTTGTGATGGAATTCACCAAGTAGTAGTCCTTCGGCTGTCTTGTTTTTTTAAATTTTGTATTTTTTGACTAGTTACATGGTCATGATTTCTAAGACTTCCTTAGTAAAGGGAAATCTTGAATATAAGACAAGATGTGAACTGTGGATGACAGTAATGTAGTTGTCAGTGAGATACTTTGTGAACTGTTACTTATTGTTCAAGTGGCATTTTGATGCTGAGGGTGTCATCTTAAATGTTAATGAATGTAGCAATTTGAAAGATTAAAATTTCTTACGATAATTGGACAGACCTTGAGTAGAAATACAAAATTAGAAAACAGTATTTAAAACAACTTCACAGAGATGACACCAGGGCTTTAGTGTCCTCATAATTCAGAGCATGTAGCTGTTCTCTACCTTTGGGTTGCTAACTTTCTGCATATTAAGCTGCTTAGACCTTTTTAGCATGTATTTGGCTATTTTTCTATGTAAAATGCAAAATTGCCCAAAGGGAAANNNAAAACACCTAAAAATATCATTATTGAAAACTTGCTGCTTTGCTCTGTTTCAGATATGTTTGTGTTTAACTCAACTTTACATAAAAATGGAGTTTCTTCTGTAGCTTACAATTTTTTTCATTTTGTTGATCGGTTTTACTAGGATTATTTGATATAAAATTAGGATTAAGATTTTTAATGCTTGGATTAGATATTTATGTTTTTGAAGACTGGCATTTAGAAACCCTTTCTAGATGAGGGGAAGAAGTTTTCTGACAATTATTTTTCCATATTTGACCCAACCGTTTGCTATAAATGTTTTAATTTTTTACTTCAAGTAGGACTAGAAAATTTGATTTATTTGTTGAAGTATTTGTATGAGAATCAGGTACATCTTGCTTTGGTTTCTGCCTTCATTATTAGCAGTTTTGTTTTTGCAGGTGAGATCTCAAATCAATAAATCATTTTGGCTAACATCTGCCCAACAGCTTTAGGCTGGAAGGATAATAACTCCTGTAACCTGTTACATAAACACTGGAAAATGACAAAAATATCTGGAGGATTAATTTTATTTAAGATATAACTCTCTAAGTATTGAAGTATTCCTTGTGCTTAGTACTTTCTTCCTTTAGGATCGTATGGTTAAGAAGAATTCACAAAGTTAAGCTAGTTTTGGGGTAATGTAAGGAATAATGCTTTGGTAGTTATTTGATACCATTTTGGAGGTTTCTGTGCTTTTTTTTTCCCCACCAATCTTCTCCTCTGTCTTTCCAAAACAATTGTGTTCAGACTGTTCAGAATATTTATACTTACACATCTACCACTTCCTGGTGTCACTGGTCCAGCTTAGATTTTGATTTTGTTTACAAGTAGAACTGGTACATTCTAAAGAGAAAAACTGCTAGTAAATAAAAAATATATTGAGAAACCTTGATTTTTCTCACATTACCATTAAATTTTTTCTTGATGAGGAATTTTGGGGATTCAGCTTTCAGCAGTAATCCTGCCAGGGAAAAGATAAAAAGTTTAAAGGATCCCGAGATGTGTTATGACCTGAGAAATCTGGCAAGCACAGCTGCCATTGCGTTCTTCCAGCTGACTCTAAGAAAAGCTAAAAAGACTAAAGATAACTGGTTTTCTCATTTAGAACTTGTGAACAATTCAGGAGGATGACTTAAAGTGATGCTTTTTAGTCAAATCTCTCAAACACAAACATTGCTTCTTTTTTATTAACTGTATTTCAGTAGTAAATAACCAGACTAAGCCTGTTTACTGTGTACATGCAATCTGTCAATTGAAAAGACTTCAAGTAGTTGAGTAATGACAACTTCGTAGTAGTTCAGTTCCCCTCCTTTTAAAGAAAACAACAAAATCACCCAAACCTGCTAAAACTGTAGATTGTTTTAATCAGTTTTGGATTTTGCCATGAATTGGAGAGTTTCTAATAATGCTTCCGAGATCTGTATCCAAGTTGCCGGTCTGGGTCATGGTTGTGAAGCTAGTACATACATTAATCTTTTAAGTCTTTTTACAGGAGGAGCAAAGAGAATAAAAATGACTCAGAAGAGGTACTGGCAATTCTCTTGTCTGATGAGTGTCTGATTAGATTGTATCTTCTGATCACGTGTAAAATCTTCATTCAGTTATCTTTATCCCTTGTTTATCAGTGTAGTAGTATGTGATCTCTAGTTTCACATGTACTCTGTTCCTTTATCAGCCCATTTGAAATCAATTCAACATGAAACAGTTCCCTAAGTCTAGTTGCTAGCCTGATTACCACCACATACTTGCATCAAATTTTCTAGCCCTAGTAAGGCAAGGAAAATGCCTTATACATTCACGTGGTCCATTAAACACCTTTCCTGCCTGNTGTTGTTTATTTCAGTGCTGGTGGGTTTTTTTCCATTTAATTTACAAGTCCCATTTGTATGCATCCCACAAACCATCGTGTTTTGCCAAAGTCAAAGTTTTGATTTAAAAAAACAGATATGCAGCCCTTATCAAGCATCCAGTCAGCACACGTTGGATTCACAATGTTATCTGGTGTCTTCCTTGTCTAATATATTATTGTATTATTTTCTCTTTAACAGCCTCAAGTACTACAGCCTTCCAGCAGCCTTCCCAGTTCCACAGACCTCGCCCAGGGAAAACTAGTAAAAATGCCACATATCGAGGCCCACAGTGAATATCCTAAACATGATCTGCATGAAAATAGCAATCATCAGAATCCAAATGCTGCAAATATCTCTTTCCCAAATAGCCTGAGTGATGTAAACTCTTTAATGAACAAACAGTTAAAAGATGAAAGTGCATCATATTTGGACAATTGGAAAAATAGAAACACTGAAGACCCCGGAGAGGTGATGAGTAATAAAGAAGGTCCATTGCCATCTCGTTCCCATTTTCAGACCTCTACACGAGCTGATACTAGAAAGGTGCAGACTGAGTTAGCTGTGAAAGGTCAGCCCTCATTCACAAACCAGGCTTCTCGGCCAAAGACTTTAAAAATTGCAAAGCCCCCAAATGCTTTAGTGCCTCCTACAATGGCCATTCTCGTACAATCTGCAAATCATTCCGCTGCTTCCAAGGAACATGAGCTTCTACCACTAAGTAGTTTGGCTCAGCTACAGCCAACATCTGGTCAGGATAAACTAAAGGGTAAACAGAGTCAGAAAATGTCTAAACTTCGCCCACCAACTATGTCCTTTGTTAGATCTAAGCAAGTGAGCAGTCAGAAATCCACTCCAGTATCTCCAGAGCCTCAGAACACCTCTCTGAAGTCTAACATCCCAAAGCCACTGATACAGAGAAAGGAAAATGTGCAAACACACACCATGGGTTTGCATTCTGAGGATGGTGTTCCCTCTAATCGGCATTCCCGCCTCCCTAAACCAAAGACACATTGAGAACGTACCTACATCCCACCAAATGATGCCATACAGTAATCTACTTCTGTGCTGTGACTGTCTTTGAGCCTGTTGGACCTACAGCCTGCAAATCCTGAGTCAGTGTTCAAAACAACATCCTTTTTTTAGGGTTTGCACACTCCATCCTGCTGTGTTCTGAGGCTGATGTTGAGAGCTGTGCAGTTTCTCTTGAGAGTTTTATCTTACTGTATCTTACTGTAGGTCTGTAATAAAGATTGTATTGCAGTCTTGTTAATTAAGCAAATACTGAAGTCTGTGGTGACCACGAATGCCAGAATGCTGCACTATGTATTTCAGGATGGCAGAAATTCTTATTTCTTACCTCTGTTTCTTTGAATTATTAGACAGTGCAATTGCTGTTCTGTTTAACTTCTTGGTTCTGAGTACTCGTTAGGTCAGAGTGGTGGAAAATTAGACTTACTAGCAGATGTTATCTTGGCCATAATTCTGACTCTGTATTCCAGAGGCCTATGCAAAAATCCTTGTATTTATCATTATCTCAAGACTGACATATTTAATGTTATTTAATCTGATGGGTTGGGTGGGTTGTGNNTGATGGGGTGGGTGTGTTGTGTTGTTTTGTTTTGCTGTAATCTGAAGTTGTTCTGTTCTTTATTTATCCCATTTTCACTGTTCACAGACATTAAGCAGATTTCACAGGGTGAAATGAATCATCTCACTTAAACATCATCATTTGTTTAAAGATCGTGGTATGTTTTTATTGTGTTGAATAGACACATTACCGGGTAGATTCTTGAAACGCAGTGCTAAGGATACTTGTGCAAACCTTTCAATGCAGGCTCTTATGAATTGATGAGTAGGGAGCCTCTGGGAATAAGGGGTCCATAACACCTATGTTGAGGTTGCACAACATGTATTTTAATTAATATTTTAAACTTTTATTGTATTACTTGTATTTATTGATTTCTGTTTAATATTGAAAGGCTCTGAAGTACCTGACTTGAATTTTTGCACAAACTTTGCCATATATGTAAGAATTTGAAACTATTTACAGAATAAAACTTGTATTAAAAATGCAACTATTTTTAAAAAAAAGTTAAAAAAAATAATTAACCCCACTTACTTGCTTTGAGCAATCCTATTATGTCCTAATCCAGAGCTGGTACTCTTAAGAGTTTTTCAGAGATGTGTATTTTGGTTTGGGGTTTTTTTGTAATTTTTGTTTTGTTTTGTTTTTTGTAATTTCTGAAGTGCATGATAACTGGGAAGGAGCTTTCTTTGGGAAATAAAGCAAAAAAAACCCAACATTTTTGTGCTCACTAGGGGAAGTATTTTTTCTGAAAGTAGTCTGGAAATATATGCCCATCATGGTGCACTATGGGACCATGACACGTGATGCAAGTTACGTGTATGCATATCCAGTGAAGCTTTCCAGAAATTTGATGTTATGTCCCATCCCCAATTCTTCCCTCCTTTCCCATGACTCTTTTGGATGTTACTGGTTGGATGGGGTTTTTTTCCTGTTCTTAAGTTGGTTTTACAATCAGCAGCAGGAGGCTGTTTCGACAACTTCACTCAAAATCTGTTCCTGAAGAGCACATATTGTCAGTAAAATGAAACACAGTGTTAGTTTGTTCTAGGCTTTGGCTGTAAGACGTTGACATATTATAGTATTTTCCTTGAGAGGATTAAAGTGAATAGGTGTAGACATTTCATAAATAAATTCAGTGATCAACTTCTAGAATATAATTCCTTTTACTAGGGGTATCCTGAGGAGTACCTCAGTTGAGTGAAGGAAAAGAACAGTTGTCTCACCTGAGTTTTCAGTACATAGTTAATATTCAAGAAGATTTTTTTGATTTGTCACACTGATCTTTTTTTTTTAACTGACAGTGAAGTGGAGAAAAGAAAAGCTTGGGGGGGAAGTGGGTTGGGGGGAGGTTCTATTTCAGAACTACTTTCATCAGTCTGAAATAAGGGACATTCAGGACTTCTGTGAACTGGGGTGAAAACAATGTAAGCAAGACATAACAAGGGTGACATTAATTGTTACAGTTGGTCCTGGATCAGAATAACTACAACTTGAGATTGCAGTAACAGTTATTCTTCTGGAATAATTTCTTTCCTTGAAAAGCATTGATTTAGATGTCTATTAGTGTAAGTATTTGACATCAGTAAGAAATAAAACCGTTCTCCAAAACTAGCTCCTGGCAGCTAACTGTTTCTCAGGAGTTTAAAGACTGCTGAGGAAATTATCAGATTCCTGGTTTGTTTTCTGGTCCATGTAGATTTCTATGGAAGGTGGTTTTTTTACCTTATCTTGAAGAGAAGCATATTTTATTGTTCTTGTGTATGATTTTGTGTAAAAAATATGATTTTCACTTAATGGTATTGACAGAAATATTTCATTGTGAATTCTTTTGCTTCTTCTGAAGGTATTGCCAGCCTAACTTAGTGATGTTAAAATGTTTATGTTTACATTAAAAAATACAGATATCTATGTGCACCTTTACTGAAAATTAAGGAGAGAGGTGATCAAAGCAAATTAAGCAAAGAAAATCGAGATGATCAGGGTTTTCATAAAAAAAAGATACTGCCTAATTTTTCTTTCCAGTAGAAAAAAGTTATATTTATACAAGATTGGGGGTGTCTGTGTTAAAGGAACATAAGTAGATTACAGCATTTTTTTTATAGCATTTCCCTGTTTCATTCTGACAGATTAGTGAGACCTTGAGCTGGAGACAGCAGGATTTCATCATGGATGAGACAGATGCTAGCCTGAATTGTGTTTGTTCAGCTGCTAACCTCACATCCCTCTAAAGACAACTGCTTTTGGCTCTTCAGGCTTTTCCAAGGAAGGCTCTGTTGCATGTATAGTAAGTCCAGAGTATGAGCAAAGCCTGTCAGTAGATGGGCAGCTGGAAGAGTAGTGGTAGAGTGAAGTTTGAAGCTTCACTTGGGTGAAGGACAGGGTTTGGGGGGAGATGGATAAGATGGCACTGAGTAGAGCTTGTCAAATGAGATTAAGGAAGTATTTTCAGATAACATGTCTCCCTTATGGAAGGTGCAGATATATCATCAGTACTGGTGCAGATTATCCAAAACGCATAAATTTAAGTATTTGATATCTTCAGGGGTTTTTTTAGTTTTATAAAACTGATGTATTGCCATTTTGTTTGGTTTTGATTTCTCATTCTTTTGTGCAATATTCACAAAAGTATTAAACTACTGTTCAGTATGTGTGTACAGAGGCAATTACACATTTTAACAAGTGAATAAACACAAAAGAAAAGAACAGAATTGCACTTTAAGTGAGCTTTATTGCTTGGAGTTGTGCCTAAAATAATCTAGATGCCTCCTGCTATGTGTGGCTTTTGTTTGAAACCAATTTCCCCGGTAGTGTTGCTGTTTCCAAGGTATTTTCACATCACTTTCACAGAATCGATATGCACTCTAGCATGTTTAAAAATATTCATATAGTGTACTGAGTTTCTGTTGTGCAATGACTTTAATTTAACTGTGGAATTTTAACACTGATGATGCAGCCAGATTATTGTTACCTTCGCCTTCCCTGAAGCCAGCATCTCCTACTGCCAGTCAAAGCCAATGGCAAAACTTCCTTAGGACTAGCATAGCTCTGAAAGAATAATGGTCCCAGCATATGTTTTTGTTTGAGAAAAGAAGTGCAATATTATCTCTTAGACTTTCTCAAAATAATCACAAAAGCCCTGAAAATCCAAAACTACACTGAATTTTGATTCAGTTCCAAAAATGTGGGTTCCTCAGCTTTACATCTCATAACAGTGAGACTAGACATAGCAACTAGACTGCCTCCTAGGTCAGTAAAATTCATTTCATCCTTGATCTAAATGCTGATTTGTTGTAACAGTACTAGAAAACTGAATACCATTTGTGTGATTTCCTTTGTTTGCATGTCACGACCATGTACACATTCTAAAGGGTCATATTTGGGTATATTGCATGTTGGAGGGGGGAAGTATTACTGGTTTTCCATAATCCTCTAAATATGGACATTTTCTTGCTGTACAAATGGAAATCAGTTCTTTGAGCTTCTGTAGCTATTCCTTATCTGGTTACAGAGGCTTTTTCTGAGCAGAGGGGATTTAATACATGATCCTAGTGGTAGGTCTCAGTATAGTCATCCTACAACTGTGCTATCAAGGAAATTCAGTCACTGTTATGGTAAAGCTGCTCACTGCCTACTTAATTGTAAAAGCACCACCATAAAACCAATGTAATTCTGGTGTAACCAGATCTTAAACTCAATAATAGCTAAAACAAGAGGTACCCCTACTATCTGCTTTGTTGTTTTTGGTTTTTTAGCCCAGGACAGAGTAAATACTGTATATTGGAATTTGCTTGTAAAGTTGATTAAAAAACCTGTATGTAAAAATTCTTTCCTCAATGTTGCTCTAGTGAATAAAAATAAAAGTCATAATTCTAATAAGCATCTCTTTCTCCTGACTGTTCACTTACATGTTTTTTAAGTCATTGTGCAGAATGTAGACAGAAAATTTGGGAAGAGGGGGAAGCTTACACTTATGCTTACAGTGTTTTTTTAAGGGATTGTCTTTCTCCCACAGACTTTGCAGGCTTTTAGAATAAGACTTTTTTATTAAAGAGAAAAGGACAAAAAAAACCAAACCAAAACAAAAAAAACCAAGCAAACAAAAGAAAACAAAAACAAAAAAAAAAAAAAAAAAAAAAAAAAAAAAAAAAAAAAAAAAAAAAAAAAAAAAAAAAAAAAAAAAAAAAAAAAAAAAAAAAAAAAAAAAAAAAAAAAAAAAAAAAAAAAAAAAAAAAAAAAAAAAAAAAAAAAAAAAAAAAAAAAAAAAAAAAAAAAAAAAAAAAAAAAAAAAAAAAAAAAAAAAAAAAAAAAAAAAAAAAAAAAAAAAAAAAAAAAAAAAAAAAAAAAAAAAAAAAAAAAAAAAAAAAAAAAAAAAAAAAAAAAAAAAAAAAAAAAAAAAAAAAAAAAAAAAAAAAAAAAAAAAAAAAAAAAAAAAAAAAAAAAAAAAAAAAAAAAAAAAAAAAAAAAAAAAAAAAAAAAAAAAAAAAAAAAAAAAAAAAAAAAAAAAAAAAAAAAAAAAAAAAAAAAAAAAAAAAAAAAAAAAAAAAAAAAAAAAAAAAAAAAAAAAAAAAAAAAAAAAAAAAAAAAAAAAAAAAAAAAAAAAAAAAAAAAAAAAAAAAAAAAAAAAAAAAAAAAAAAAAAAAAAAAAAAAAAAAAAAAAGAGAAAAGCTAAACATTGTAATGTATTGATTCCAGATGAACATGGACTGACGTGTCTAGTTCTTAAAGGTATGTTGTGTCACCTGTAGTGCACAGTTAAGAAGAGTATTTCATAGTTCTTTTATGTAATTAACTAGTTATTATCATAAGAGATTACTTTGTGACAGTGATTTCCCCCACAGAAGTCCAAATCAGTACAATGTATGAATACATGTAAGCTCCTAATTGTATGTCAGTATTTTGCCCATGGTTTGAATTGTTTACAATTCTTGAGATGAAAGGAAATCTGTTAATTAATCTGGCCTGTTTCAGTAGGTGGAAGTTCAAGTTTGAAATTACAATCAAAATTTGGGGATTGGTAAAGGAAGGAGAATCTTATAGTTTGAAGTAAGAACATTTTAAAATAAGCTGCAGACAAACACTTGTAAACCTTAACCTGAGGTTTTCAAGACAACCTTCAAAAATTTTCATGGGTTTTGGGAGTGGGGAGAACTCCTGCATAGGGTTTCCAAGTGCAAACACATGTTTTAGGTACTGTCCTCAACTGAGGCCCAAAAAGGAAGGTAGATATTGTAGATCTTCCTGCCTTGTAGTTCTGCTGGGTAAGTGTGCTCTTTGTTATTTGGTGGGACAGGACTGTGTTACAGTAATGTCTCATCCAGTCAGTGTGATGGTCAGTTAAACAGCTGATGCAATGACTATGTAAATAGTGTCCCTAAAAGCTGTAATTGACAGTTTGTTTCCCTGTCTTCCCTGCCTTCTGTCAGCCAGAGGCAAAGGCTTCCTGGCAGTGATGAGCAATCTTCAGCTGATGGGACTGAGAGCAGGGGTCTGACCCTGGAGCAGACCTGTTTTACTGCCTATGAGCAGAATATCACATGTGAGGAGAAGGTGATAGAGGGTGAGAAATTTCCCTTCTTTTGCGACCCAGAATTAACACCCCTGAAACCCTTCCTTGTACAGAAATATTTTGGGTTTTTGTGAGCACAATTAAATACAACTGAACCACAAGATAAGTTCATATTGAAGCACGTGTAGCGTCAACCCGATTGATGCAGTTGCTGCTTTCCCTAGGTTATTGATATTAGCTGCTGTGTCAGATAAGAATGGCTTTTAGCAGTGGGCACTAAGCATAAATGCTACAGCTCTAAAAATTAGTTAAGCATTTAGTGCTAATCAGTCAATCTGAAAGCTAAGAGAGTGGTTTCTTGTCAGGATGTCTACTTGTTTTATCTGATACCACAGGCAGTAAGAGCCCTTGGATCTAGTAGAATATGTAGGGTGCTTTTGTGTGCTTGCCCCAAGTCCTCACTGAATATAGTAGGAGTTCTTAGTAAGATGCTGAAGGCGGAAGTAATTGACCAGAAACTGTTTTAAGATCATTTTGAATTTGATTATGCCAAAGCAGAGCACAATCTGAGAACTTCTGAGCTGTTTAAAATTCTTCCCTCCATCACAGCCTCTGAGAATTGCTTCAGTTTTTGAAAGCATTTCATAACAGAGACTGGCAAGCCCTGGAAATATGATGACAGGCATTTAAAAACAGTTGTAGATGTGGGACACTCCAACAGTTACTTTACTTATTTGGTTTGTTTGTTTCAGAAAATTCCGTAGAAATGCGGCACTTTGAGAGAAACATTCAGATTTCAATAGAGCTTCACATTCTGACAGAATGTATTTCCCAACACCTCTCCAATCAAAACAGTTACTTGGGTTTTATTCTGAAGAGACCTGATAACATCATTATCTTGGGTGCTGCAGTTAGAGAGGCACCCTTGAAAATCATCCTGTGCATATTTCCATCTCTTTGGTCATCAGTATAGAACACCTTTCGTGTACACAGTGGTCAGTCTGGAGATGGTAAATACCACTAATTTAAAGACTTAGATCATTTGGTTTGAGAGATTTCAATGCTTAGTAATATGATAGTCCTGCTATTCCCACAGTTCTTTACTCCATTGTAATTGCTACGCAGTTTGACAAACTGTAGTAATTACCCCATGCTACCTTTAATCTCTCTGCCTTAGTTCCCTCATATATAAAATGAGAATAATACCAGTGTTAGCAGAGTCAAGACTTGCAAGATTCTATGCTGACAGCATGAAAAAGTTTCCCTGAGGAAATGAATCCTCCCTTATTTTCCTGAACATTATATTACTCTTCCTGCATTTGGTTAGTTGAGGAGTCTTTAAAAAAATTGTTTTAAGTAATCCTTTGCATGCAAGTTTTGTGGACCTTGAGACTTTTATTACTACAAGATCCAGTGACTTTCCATCTTACAAGGGTTCCACAGCAGTTATTTGGAGCAATTCATTAAGTGTAAGGGAGAGGGAATGGTTTCTCAATGTGAGTCACATGCAGGACAGTGGACAAGTTCTCTGAAGCCCTGTAAGTACGTTCTCATGGAAATCTGTATCCCAAACAGTACCCTGGCAGTCTTGTGGGGTGGCAGGAACCTGTGTCCCCATCTTGTGGGAGGATCCCTAAGGTATATATCACATTTATACAGACTAATGGGGTTTATCAGATACTTCTCTTTTTAATTCCCCTCACCTTTGGGGGAATCACTCACCAAGTGATTCTGTCACTCAAACAGCTACAAGTGACTCTGAGCTCAACCCTGGTTTGTAACCTCTCTCAAGTTCTGCTCTGTAGTTTCTGTGGCTTGTTGCTGTGCTGTTTTCCTGTACCACAGGAACGAGCAGCCCCCCAGTCACAGGAGAGAGCCCTCTCTGTGAGATGCTGTATCACACAGGAGTGGGGAAGCACTTGCTGCTGCCAGACACACAGCAGAAGGTTGTTAGGCTGAGCTGATCTGCCAGGATCTGAACTTACGTTTCTAGAAGGTCTGATGCTCAAACCATATGCTTATAAGCTGTTGCAGATTAGGTGTTGCTGTGCAGGGAAGCCTAATGATGCACAAGCTCTCTGCTAATAATTCTCCTGTGTGTTTTATCCTGGCATTCAATTTCTGATTTTCAAAAGAATTATTTGAGGTCTCAGTGTGTGCGCGTTATATTAACAGCTGTTGAAAGCTCTCTGTGTGGCATTTCTGGGATATGCAAGGCACTGAAAAAATGCTGTGTATTTGTAGTTTGTATTTATGCATGCAAAATATGTATTTCCTTTAGAACGTGTTTCTAACTCCTTTTTTGAGCTGCTTTGAGGGTGTTAATTTTCTCAAGATATTATCTTTGAGAGTTATTATTTTGTTATGTAGTATTGTCTGATTTAATATAAATTTCTTTCTTTTAAAGGAGAAAAAGGGTCATGGAGGTTATTTTCACAGTTCTGTATTACATTTCTTACATTGCTGACACAGAACACTACGTCACCTGTGTTTTCTATGTTTTCTTGAGCTATATCCTGGAATGTGCTAGTGCAGGATCTAACTAACAAATTTGAGGAGAGATGTAAGAAATAAACTAATGGCCACAGGATAAATGTTATGGAAGTGCTTTTCAGCTGTTACTGGAATTTGGAGGACGAGGGCTCTACGTTGTGCTGAGTGCTCTAAGCTGAGCACCAGTTGCACAGGCCTTAGCAAACATGTTTTAGTCAGTGTTTGCAGGGTAAATAACAAAGTCTAATGGTGTGCACTTTATTGGTAACATACTACTGATAGAAAAAGACAAGAATTAAGTTTATTATTTTAATTGTAAATGCATAGCAGGCAGACAGATAAGAACAAGCAAGATGACGTGCTTTGTCTAGGAAGAATCCCGTGGAGAAACACTTCTGTCCCCTCTCTTTACCTGTTCAGGTCAGATTAAAAGCCAATTCATATTTTCATCAGTTTGGATAGCGAAAACTCTCGTCGTTGCCCTTCCTCGCCCGGTTTCGGAGCAGGCAGCAGCTGGAGCCGGCCGCTGTGACAGCAGAGGGCAGTGCAAGGCAAGCAGCCGATACGGCGTTCGCAGCCAGCTCCTTTCCCCGTGTGCCAGGCACTTTCCCAGGCATAGGTGGGGCTGTGACTTTTTGCCTAGCACAGACCATTCGTCTCCTCGCCCTGTCCTCTTCTCTGATGGGCTGGCCCCGAACTAAACAGTACTGATTTATTTTCAGTGGGCAGGAGCAACGTTTCAGTGGAAGGAAGGAATGATCTGTTGGGAGATGGAGGAGGTGAACCAGACATTGATAACCTCAGCTGAAGAATCTGTGTAATTTGAACTGAAATAAATTAGTTGTTTTCTGTGCTCGGTCTCTGTGACAGGCTTCTCTTGTTCCAGCTCTATTTATCATTCGGCTCACTGACTGCTCAGGTTGGAAATCCACAAGGGATGTGGGAGATAAAGACTAAATGCACAAATGTGTTGGCAACTCCAAACCCTTGTAGAAATCTTTACCTGCTCTTTCAGTACACAAACCCTGCAGAGAAAATACTTCCTGCCTGGGAAGAGGTGGTCGTTTCACTGTACTGACACAATTTGTTGTGCTGGTTGTCACTCTGAGAAAAGTACTTAAGAAGAACTTACGTGTATTTACTTTCCTGTTTAATTGTGTGTCAACTTTACTGTACATAACACAGATGAAATAATCAGAAACCAGTATCACTATCGGGTCCTGTTTTCAGTGTGCTTTAAATGAACCTCATTTCTTCTGTCACATCTTAAAAAAAAAAAAAAAAATATTTGCTGGCTCATAAGGTTCCTTGAATTTAGTATCCAGGAGGTAACACTTTCTCCTGAGACCTTCAGCAGTGGAAGCCATCACTTGCATTGCCTGTTTATACTACCAGATTTAATTTCCCAGCAGTATTGTGTTCCTGTTGATCTGTTAGGATTTGCAGTTTGGTGTGAAGAGGTTACGGCAGTGAACTGCAGCAAGACTTGTGTTCTGCAGAGGAAGAGGTTTCTACATATGAACATGTTTGAGAGCTTGGTTTAATTTGCTTACCACTGAGGATGTACTGAAATCCTGTAAGCAAAATGTAATGTGGAACGAACTCAGGGTCAAAAAATAATTATTTGGATTTTATTCTTACAAAACATGAAGCCTATTGTGATTTTATTAATTTGAAGATAACATTTCTATAAATAGAGCAAATATGAACTAATGTTAGAAGAACTTATGAATTGCTTTTGCTGCCCTGAATTAGGATAGATATAAACAAGCAATTTTCCTGAGAATTAAATTAATGATATATCAGACCTGGGGTTTTACTTTGGGACTCACTTGTTAGTTTGACTTGAAGCTCTGGGAAACCTTGTACTCAACCATTTTTTATTCTAGCAGTTCTGTTCCCATAGACAAGAAAAAGATTCTTAATAACAACTAAAATACAGTTGTTCAAAAATGTCCCTTTGAACCTTCAAGTAAATTGAGTCCACGTTAGCCTGTTCTCATACAACTTTTCCTTTATAGTGCTTTTTCAGAAAATTTTGCCTGGCCTGTCTTCTCTGATGGGATTCTTATTTTAGCCGATAGCAAACAAATCACTCTTAAATGCAAATTTATGTAAATTTTAACAGTAATCGACCAGGACTTTGTGCTGGTTTAAGAGTAAATCAGTGGGAGAAATGAACCCAATTTAGAGAAACCACAAGTCAGAGCTACAATTTATTAAAAATATTACAATACATACAATGACACAAGGTGAAAAAAAACCCCTGGCTTTGACCCACAAGGACAAACCCAGCCCCTTGGGACAGGAACAGCACAATGCTCATTAGCTCCTGTACCGAGCACTGCATGGTTCTCCTGGATGCAAAGCAGAAGAAAAAGAAACCTGTTAGTTCGTTAGTTGGTCGCAGTTCTGTTGAAGAAATGATGGCATGCTCCTCAAGAGTGGCAGTCACAGTCTTGCTGGAGTTCTGTTCCCCCTCTGGATCCGACGAGTGGTACCCCAAGTCCCCAAACCTGAAGATTATATATCCCCAGGCTCAGGAGGGAATGCGCAGTACCTCCTCCAGGGAATTTCATAATGGGTGTTTTAACTCTGTGAGTTGCGGGATGTTTTTGGATTCTTTGGTGATCTGGGCCATTGTAAGTGCCTATTGTGCCAGTGCAGCTGGGCCCCTTAGCAGGGAGGACCCCTCCAGCTGGGTGTGGAGGTGTTAATGTCTCCCCAGATCTCTTTCCTTATCTATTGTGGCCTGGGGTGTGAGGTGTGCCCTGGGCAGCTGCTACCAATGATTGTTAACAGCCCATCAGGAGTGATATAGAGGGCATAGAATATACAGTTTTTGGTTATACACACATAGTGATAAACCAGTTCTGGTCCCTCTAACTATGACAGGCAGTAAACCTTGACTGTTAGCTCTGCAGAAATACAATGTGCTACTTGGCAAACATGCTGTTGTTAGATCTGTGTGATCTTCTCAGAACAGTGGTATTTGCACCATTCTGTAGAATAATTAATTTTTTTCAGACTGGATCCAGCACAGGGAGATTTTTTATTCTGTTTTTTTTTTTAAGATAATGATGTCTTTTTCTCCTATGTCCTAGAGATGCTTCAGTATGAGTTGTTGTTTGTATCTACCACTTAAGCCTGAAGAACAGGAAGGTAGTCCTTACTTATGTCGCTATAAAAGGGTTGCCCATTGCAGAAGGATGCTGTGTTACCCAAGTTGTAACATCAAATCTTGTAAAATCTCTTGGAAGAAGGACTGGCCATGAGCAGGTTTGCTGTGCAGAAAAATGAGGTGCAGATTTACCCGTGACTGCAGAAACTTCAAGACCAGTAGCAGAACAACTATGTTAATAATTATGCCTGTCCCAGCTAAATGACAGTAGCTGAAAAAGTAAATCAGCTCAGGTTGGTGCTATTGTAGACACCAGTTAACTGCCTCATGTTTGGTCATATATGTGCCTCTTGCTTTTCTCTGTTTCTGTTTCCTGCCCTTACACAATGAATCACAGACAATGGGACTCACAAAGCTCCTTCTTGAACTTCGAAGGAAACACACAGAGGCAGAAGGTGCCTGGTCAAACTGGGACAGCACTGTATGTGTATAGGTATTTTCTAACAACAGCATAAAAAACAAATAAAAGGCATACTGGAAGATTCATTTTAGTGTTTTCTGTCTTGCCAGCTCTATCGTACTCAAACTGATACTGGT
This sequence comes from Calyptomena viridis, assembly GCA_013390005.1. NCBI lineage: Eukaryota > Metazoa > Chordata > Aves > Passeriformes > Eurylaimidae > Calyptomena > Calyptomena viridis. Next base: position 30,198 of record WEIV01020249.1, read on the forward strand.
GCAGGGTCTGGAAGAAAAGATTCAGTTCTACCTACTGAAGTGTTTTGGCCCCATTTCCAAAGGTTGTCCCTTCTACTTTGACATCTCCAATGCCACTACAGACCTGATCTACCCTGTCCAAGTTGGGAGAGTAGAGTAGTGTAACAGCTGGATTCTGCAGCTGTGCAGAAGTGGCCATTCTAGTTTTATCCTTTTTTTTAAATCTTTTTTTCTATCCTATCTTTTTTTTCCCCCTGGGATGTTTTCTAACAGGTTCCCCTAGCTGTTTACGTATGTGGAGTCCTTTTATTTGTAATTATAAATAAGCATATCAGCCCAGAAACTTAAAGAATTCTGAATCTTTTCCCTTCCTCTCTTTTTTTAAAGCCATCTGCAGATAATTTGCTTAGCCCAATTTTTGATTTCCAGGTCTATTTACCTGCTTTTCCTGTCAGTTTTGGATTACTTTTGGTCTTGGCACTTTATTGATAACTACTTCTTTGTTCCTCTCTTCCATAGTGAGCCATAGGCATTACTGAGTTTGTCTTTTTGTAACCTAATTACAGAGGACATGAGCCTTTCAACTACGGAGTGCAGACTGACAGTGAATTAACCTTTTACTCATGGAACCAAGGAAATTGCCTTTCAGTCCCAAGTCTGTTCCTCAGAGACGTCTCCTTGCTGTCCAAAGCCCCATTGTCACCCTCTCTGCAGTCAAAGATGTGAGAATAATTAATTATCCTCAGCTTTGGGGTTTGGGTTGTTTTGTGAAGAAAAGAAGCACACACTGAATTCATTTTAAGTCAGCTATATTTCAAGTCTCTTGAAAACTGCAGCTTCAATAAGAATTCCATCTCTGTTTTCTTCCTTCAATTTACTTCATTGAAACATGCATGGCCTCTCAGCACACCTTTGGCACTTGCCTGTGTTCTGACTCCCCGCAGCTGAGCCTATTGCCATGGCAGGGGACCTGAGTGCGAGCTGGTGGAAGGCACAGCCCTGACTCCAAGAGCAGCTGCTGACAGCTCTGCTGACAGCTCTGTGCAGAGCTGTGTCTTGCTTTTTTCTTTTGTATTGGAAGCTAATGGCCATGGCTCAGACTGACAAATCTCGTGGTGCTCAATGTGACCAGCAGTACCAGTATCAGGGATTAAGGAAACTGACTCCCCCAATCCAGGGTCTCTCCTGATCTTATGCTTCTCTGACATTTTCTGTGGTCTGCAGAAAATGCCTAAGGCAGCCATGAGACTTCTATGATCCTCAGGAACATATTAGACCAGAAGGCAACTTCACACTGGAGCAAGGTCAAGGCAGCACCATTCTGGTGCAAATATCTGCAACTCTGGAGATTTCTGAAAAGGTAATTGAACTGGTAAGCATTATGCTGGTGGTGGATGACAGACCCCAGCTACCTCCCCTTAGGCCGTTTTGCATGTGCACCATTGACCACTGGTGACAGTGGCTGCAGGATGGCACTCAGGGTGCTCGGGGGCCAGAAGTCCTGGGATGCTCAGGAGAGTGAGGGGAACCCCCTCCTTTGCAGAAAGAGCTGTGGATAACCAACTGTTGGGGCACCTGGGAGTTTCTAGAGCTGCTGTAGGCCTGTGGTCTCAAGATGCACAGTGCCCCGTGCGGAGGTTTTTAGCTAAAAATGTGCAGCTGGAGTACCTGGTGTTGGACCAGGCTGGGCCACCTGGATTCTTGGAAAGAATTAGTGATGTTTGTTACTATATGTGGGTATGATTCATGTGAGGTTTGAAAGGTACACAGGGTTTCTTGGCACTTTTAAATGGCTATTACTTTTTCCCTCTAAATAATGGGAATGAAAAAAACCCAAGTTGCTCAGTTTTGAAAAACAAAATGATTTTTATTTTCTTGTCTTGGTGCTTCAGATGCTCCATGGAAGGCGGTTCAGTCTCTCTTTAAACAGCAATGTTCAATCAGCTGACCTTTCTGTTTCTTTCAGAACCAGCTAAAAGCACCCTATGGACTTTTGAAAAGCTTACCAATGTAAGTGCCTTGACCAAAAGATGCTCCTTTCCCTCCTTTAGGTGCCAGCATTTTGTTTGAGACAAGCAGACTGCTGAATATCAGCCTTGGTGGAAGACTTAGAGTTTTTGCTGGTGTATCCCTAGGAATGAAGCTGAAGACAAAATTCTGACCTGGCATCAACCACTTGTGCTTTAGTGATTTAATTCTGCAAACAAGTGGTCTGCTCTATGCAGTATAGCTGATGGTGGGTGTCCTAAACCAGAGGGCAGAATGCATCCTGCTTGATGGATTTTCACCCTGTATTTGTGTGCAAATGATTTTACATCATATTATTTGGTCTTGCAAAGGCCTCAGTTTTTTTCCTCCTTTTCAGAAGATTCTACCACAGAAAAACAATTTTTTTAGTTTTTCTCAGCTACGGTGAGCTTGCTCACTACTCTCTGATAGCTTATTAACAAGTTGTGGCTGTTAAACTCAGGGATGCAGCCCCTTTCGGTATGTTCATGAGTTGGTAGTGCTTTGCTAAAGCCCAAAAAGGTGTTATTTTTGGCAATGTTAGAGACATTATGAAAGAACATCAAAGATCATTGCTGCATCTTTTGTAAACACTGCCTCTTACTAATCTCTTTGTGCTTCTGCTTCTGGCTGAACAGAAGCTGCCTACTGAGATTCCTGCTTCAGATGGTGCCCCTTTGGGGTCCCATAAGTGTCAGGCTCCTGAGCTGGTGCTCATTATTATTAATTAAGGAGCAGCTCTGTTCTTGGCAACCTGAGGCACAGTTTCATGAATCAAATGCAAACTGTGCTGAGCTGATCAATGAGGGTCTGTTGCTTTCTAAAACTGGAACCACTGTTTTATAATGAGGTGACTTTTGGGTTATTTTATTTGTAAGTTAATTGCTATTTGATCAGCCAGAAAAGGTGGTCCAGGAAGATCCACTTTCTCTTGACAATCTTTGCCCTATAATTGTCCTTCACTTTCCATTTGACTTATTTGCAGGCAGGTGTGTAGTTTTTAATTGGTTTTTAATTCTCCTCAGCTCCGGGAGGTGGTGACTGAACAGATCTCCAATTTATTTATTGATCCGTGTTCACAGCTCTGAATTATTCTTTTATCAGTTTTTATTGCTGGTTCTTTTCCTCACTTATGCAGGAGGCTAACACTTCTTTTTTTTTTTTTTTAAATGAAAGAATTACTAGAAAACAGTAAGTAAAACAGCAACCAAGTGTTTTGAGCTGGCACTCAGCTGAGTTCCCATCTGTCTTTTCCAAAAGCCGTACTCAGGAATGAGCACAGCTTGTATAAAGAAACCAAGGGCGAGTCACTTCTGGAGCCAAGAACTGAAGGATCAGATCATAAATTCAGGCTGACTAAGGATTTGCTGAAGTTCCTTTACCAGAAGGTCTTAATATCCTTCCTGATGACTGTGGTGGCTTCTGTACATGTTGTTTATCATGCTGCAATTTAAGACCCATAAAGCTGCTACCTGAAGCTCATTTTGAACACTTGCAGAGCAGGATTTTCTCAACAGAACTGCAGCTGGACTGGATGCACTGTTCAGAGAGGCTGAGCAGTGTTGGCTTGCTGTTTCAATCCATACTATTCCCTGACTTTTGTTTGAGTGTTGTTACTGCTCTCTGGTCTTGCAGGGTGTGCATGTGCATGCTGCAAAGAGGAAATAGAAATTATTTGCATTGTTTCTGTTTTCCGGTATAGTGATTTGAGTCTGGCTGGGCACCAGGTACCCACTAATGCCATCCTCTCACTCCACTTTGCAACTGGACAGAGGAGAGAAAATATAACAAAGGGTCTCATGAGTTAAGTACCATGAGAGATCCCTTACTGATCACCACCACAGGCAAAACAGACTCCAAGTGGAGATATTAATTGAATTAACAGGATCAGAGCTTAAGAGTGAGAAGAAGAATAAACCTTAAGGACACCTTCCCCCTATCCTCCTCCTTCCAAGTTCTACCTCCTCCCCCACAGCGGTGCAGGGAGATGGGGAATGGGTGTTATGGTCAGTTATTTTCTGCTGCTGCTCAGAGAGAGGAGTCCTTCCCCTGCTTCCCATTGGGTTCCTCCCACAGGCTACGGTCCTTCACAAACTGTTCCAGTGTGAGTCCATCCCATGGGCAGCAGTTCTTCAGCTACTGATGCCACGTGAGTCACTTTTCCACAGGGTGCAGTCCTTCAGGCACAGGCTGCTCCAGCCTGGGTCCCCCACAGGTCACAAGTCCTACCAGGAAAATCCTGCTCCAGTGTGGGCTCCTCCCCCCATGGGTCAGCAGGTCCCTGCCGTGACCCTGCTCTCACATGAGCCTCCCATGGGGTCACAGCCTCCTTCCAGCATCCACCTGCTTTGGCATGGGCTCCTCCATGGGCTGCAGGGGCACAGCTGCTCCACCATGGTCTTCACTACGGGCTGCAGGGGAACCTCAGCTTTGGCACCTGGAGCATCTCCTCCTTCTCCTCCACTGACCTTGGTGTCTGCATTGTTGTTCACATGTTCTCATTCTGCTCTTCTCTGGCCACAATTTTCAACTTTTTTTTCCTTCTTGAATATGTTATCACAGAGGCATTACTGTCATTCCTGACCGGCTTGGTCTTGGCCAGCAGAAGGTCCATCCCGGAGCTGGCTGGCTTTGGCTCTGCTGGACATGGGGCAAGCTTCTGGCAGCTTCTCACAGAAGCCACCCCTGTAGCCTGTACACTACCAAAACCCGGCCACACAAGCCAGGCCATACATATGGATACCCTGCTATGTTTTACGTGGACTGAGTTGGTCTCCTTCCTCTATTTTACATCTATAGGCTATGTTAAGCCAGGGCAGCTGGGCTCTGTACCTGATCAACTTTAGTGAAATGACTGCTGGCCTGGGCATCGTGTAGGTTCCTGTCTGCCAACCTCCCAAGTAAAACTGCTTCCACAGTGTTGAGCTTCCATCAGTGTTTCTGTTCTTGCCCAAATCCACTTTAGACACCAGCCATGGTGTGTTTCAGGAGGGGAAAAGCATGCTGATGGAAATCAGGGTCATACACGAGTCATTTGAACTTTGTACCCTTCCTTTTGGGAAGTTAGAAGAGAATCTGAGAAGTGTGGGGGTGAGAATCAGTATGGACATTGTCCATCCAGAAAGTTGCGACTACTTTCCTTGCCATCAATGGTGTTCTGTCTGTGTGGGTGATCAGCTGTGCCTGCCTCTTGCTTGAATGGGAAGAGGAGAAGGCATACAGGAGACCTCCACATTTACACCTGAGTACCACAGGATGATGCTGCCACGGTGGACACCATTTGTGTTAGTGAGAGCAAGCAGCTCCTGTCAAGCTGGGTCACTGTTGGCGTGAGCTTGGTAATTCAATCTCAGAGGAGAAGCAAAGTTGTCTCCACTCCTTGCATGCATGTAGCAATTAAAAGAGCTTGTAATTAATGGAAACTGGGGAGGGAAATCAACCGGAACCTGTCAATTTGAGCTCTGTTTTGATGGTGAAGATTTACAAAGCAAAGTATCTAGTTTTCTTTTATAGCTTTCATAGGTCAGAGCTGCACATGACCCTGTGAATAGCCAGTGAGGCTTTGTGGCTGCTTTAGGAATACTCTCCCTGTCTAACCAGGGAGAAAGACTTGAATTCATTAAGTATTTTAACTGTCCTGGATATTTCATTTTACCTGTAGGTATCTGAGACTGTCACTCTAGTGATATAAAAACATGTATGTTTGTGGAAGGGAGGGAATCCTCTGTTTAAATACATGAATATTTCCTTGGCAACGAGAAAAGCCTACTAAAATAATAATTAAAATAAACTCAGAAACTTCTTTGCCTCATTATGAAGACTGCAAAGCAGAGCACTCAGAATTAGGAAGGTTGGTTGCTTGTATAGTTTCTTATGTGATCTTACACATTTTTTTTCTCTGCTACAAGGCCTTTCTCATTGTTTTAATATGGAAAGTTAAGGTGTTGCTTGCCTCCAGCTTTTCAACTGGGCTTTGTATGCGTCTCATCTTGGAATATGTTTGGGGAGCTTCAGAGTAGAGTATAAGGAGTGTTAAGTAGCAGAACCATTGCTACTGTTATTTTTTCTGTACAGTCTGACCAATGCCAGTAGCAGTATCTTGTTATCCTTTCTCTTCTGTGGATTGTTTGAAGTGCACCTGCCCTGAGAGAACTACATGTGGAACAGAGCCCAAATGCAATTTTTTCTGTGTTAGATTGTAGTGAGTCAGGAAATGGAGAGTCAGAGAATGGAAACTAAGTGGAACAGTCCTTGGGAGACAGAGCCAGGTCTTTCAAACGCTTCTGGAAACTGACTTTGTATCTGCATGAGACCAGATAGATTAAATGGATTTAATGAGACAGGAGTGAAGTGTGTCCTAGTGTATGCATGTGTTCTCAAAGGTTTATATGCATGAGACATTGGATGGAGCGAAAGGTAAATTTGTACAAATATTTGGAAGGTGTTACCATCAGACAAAGAGAAAAGGTTTTCTGAAGTGACATAAGGATGCTGAAATGAAGAAAACTGACAGGAACATCACACAAGATATTGATTTGACTGTGAATTGGAATAATATAAGAAGTGCAATTCTCTTGGAAATATCTGTTTCTACACGTATCTTTAGCAAAAGCTTAATTACCAGGTGACCAGGAATTTTTTTGGTTGGCCTCTACTAGTTGCCATTAGAAGTTTTGTGCTGAAAGCTGATAACATGCTAACAAACACATACACCTACTGTCTTTTGTGTGTGTGATCAAAGCATTGAAGTAAAAATACTTCTTGATGTTACCAATCATGATCCATGTAGACATTTGGAAAAAATTCTTTACAGAAAGAGTGATTGGCCATTGGAATGGACTGCCTGGAGAGGTGGTGGAGTCACTGTCCCTGGAAGTGTTTAAAAAAAGACTGGATGTGGCACTTAATTCCGTGGTTTAGTTGTTGAGATGGTGTTAGGTCATAGGTTAGACTTGATGATCTCTATTTTCTAACCTAGTTAATTCTGTGATTCTGTGATTGTATGTATGTCTCTTACAGACACTTTCTCTGTTCCATGCCTGGGAGAACGTGTTCCATTGGGCCACTGTGTGTGGTTTGAACAGTCTCTTCCTCTCCAGTTCTCTTCAACCACAGGGGAGTAGTTTGAACCGGTATTTCAGAGGAGGCAGGCTCGTCACCATTAGCAGCTTGTGTTAATTACTGTCCCACTGACCTTCACTTGGAAAGCTCACCATTTGATTCGAAATGCAAATGTATTTTAAACTGTTGCTGCCCTAATTAAATTGCCTCTACAGATCTGTAGTTTCTGTCATACCTCAGGGTGGTTATTTGCTTTCACAAATCTTTAACAACCCTGCTAACAATGTTGGCATGAAAACTGTGTAGATTCCTTATCCCAGAACTTCTCTTTCATTAGAGATATCTGTCTCCTTCTACTCATAGTTGAACAAGACTTTAGAAATCACAGTAAAAAAAAATGCTGAAAGAATTTTTCTGCTATAAGATAACCATGAAATTTATGCCTTATTTTGCATATTTTGGTGGTTTTCTTCCCTTCTTGCAACAGAGGCAAACAAATTCCCCATGTTTGTAGGACCCATATCTTAAACGTTGAAATTGCTACTGTGTTGGAAATCATTACTGGCCTTCTCAGCAGGTCCTTAACTACTGAGAGAGTAGCCAATATCTTTGCAGGAGTTGCCAAGGTGAGGGTCTCTGCTATGATTTTTCCAGGAACCTGCTTCTGTAACAACAACCTAAATTTGTCCCTCAATGCAAATTTTACAATTTTTTTTCCAAGCATCCAGGTCTACATCAATCAGGAGAATTCATCCACAAATACGTTAAGTAAATAGTTTATCTGTACTGACCAGAGGCAAATCTGGCTCCAAGGCAGTGAGAGGAAGTATGTAGGTATTGCCTGAGAGTGTATAGCCTTGTCTATTATGTGAGATAATGACCTTGTTGAAATGACATGTCACCTCTCTGGGATTTAATAAGTGTTACATTGGATATCATCCCTCCCTGCTCTTAACTGCCCCTGAGAAGCAACACACAGGGTGGTCTTTGCCAAGACATGCATTGCAAGACTTCCAGCTGCTGATTTGCTGCCAGACATGTTTGGAGGATCCACCTTGTCATGGAAGCTACCCAGGCAGTTTTACAGGCTGAGTGTCAAAATGTATCATGCAGTGGACAAAAAGTCCAAATCAAGCTGTATTTGAAGAACAGAATACACTGTTGCTTCAGGAGCTTTGAAACCTTTTCCCACATCTTGGAAGCTTAGCGGAATGGTGCCCTGTGTAACGAAGCATGAAGGGGGAGTTGGCGGACTCTTCCTGAAGGTCTTGTTTGACCTGCTGGTTTTGCAACAGCCAGACTTTGCTCGTGTATTCCTCCTGTCCCCTTGCCTACTCTAGCTGCTCCCCGATTCCTCAACCTCCCCTCCTTCCTGCCAGTTGCTGAATTGCAGAGAGACACCGGAACATTTAGCAAGTAGCTTTCAAAGCCTTTTTAGGGATTTTAACTGCTCACTTCCTGCTGTTCCTAATGGAGTCAAGCAGTTAAATTCTGAACCTGAAAACCTGAAAAAGGTCAAAGGAACTTAAATTCCAGTCATATAGTGCTCCAATATTGCCCCTGTGCACAGTAGGAGCAACTGTGACAGTGTGTTTAGTACACAAACTGCCTCTCTGCTGAGCCTTTCCTTAAGCCTCTGTGATGCTCATGTATGAGCATGGCCATCAGTCATTGTGCTGCTGAAAACAACAACCTTGCAGGGCCAGCCTTGGTACTATTGCTGTGGGAAGAATATCCGTGACACAAGGTCAGCCAGGACAGATGGTTCTAGCAAGTACTTCATGGGCAATCTTTGATGCACACTTCTGAAAGCAACTTGAATATGGACTTGTTTTCAGCTCGGTTTCCTAACTGAAAAGTGTCTTAGACAAAATATGAAGTGAACTACTGAATTCTCAGCTACTGGATGAATGGCAGAGAGACTGTTTTGTGATATAAATTGGAAAAGTAGTTTTCTACAGGAAGTGTATTTACAAGCTAAATCCATACCTCATTAGCATGGAGGAACTTGATTGCAGAAGCACTTGAATAAATTCATTAGGAATTTATGTGAAAGAGCCAAATCAGATGGATGACTTTAGTGAAGAATTTGTATCTTTAAGCATTTTAATTTGTTAAGTATTTTTTAAAAATGTTGCCTTTAAATTCTATTCTTCCTATGGAATTTTTCTCCAAGTTTTTTAGAAAAAAAGTAATGTTATCTCGCTTTCATCCAGATACTACTTTTAGCTGGCTGAAACTTGTATTACCTTGGGATACATTCCTTGTTTTGCAATCCTAATTAGACTATTGAAAGAGTTAATAGATGTCCCTTTCAGAGGCTACTTTCAACGTCTTAACTGCAATATTACTAATTTAAACCTGTGTGAGGTGTACTTATCAATAATAAAAGCAGCCTGCAAAATGCCACTAAATGTTACAGGATTTTCCCTCTGATTGATGTTATGAATCTTTTCAGACTGTGTATGATTCATCAGTGGTCAGTTCTACACTGGCAGTTCAAATCTTGGGAGTGACATTGTGGGACCTTCTCATCTTCTAAAGCTACTCACTGATTTCCTTTTGGATTGTGAATACTCGGGTACTTCCTGTGATGTCTGTGTTTTATTTTACTATTATTCTCAGTACTGGAATGAAAAAAAGGACTAGAAGCTTATTACAGCTCATTTGGTGGTATATTTTTACCCATATGCAGTTTTTTGTGTTCATGGACTTCATCCATGGAAATAAGATGTTATATCCTCTCAAAGATGGGGATATTTAGTTGAAGAGGATGCTGAAGCACTTTAGTTACTAGTTAGTAATTTGTACCCTTTCAGATATTTTGTCAATGGATTGCATTGTATATTTCTTCCCATTTTGAAATCATAAGAAGAGTTTTTATAAAGGATTATAGGACAGGAGATAGCAGCATTTTTAGTCTTTCAATCATGCACATTAATTGAAAGAAAAAAAAAGTATTGTTGCTTTCTCTATGTTTCACAAGCTTAATTGCAGGTACAAACAGGACAGAGATTTACTGCTGTGTTGAAATAACATGCCTGAAGAATCAAAAATGAGAAATGTTCATTTTTAGTATTCAAAAAATCACCTCTTAGCAGCAAGCTACTGATGATATGCTCTTTCATTCACAAGAAATTGTCTTTCACCTAAACAAGAGGGAGTTGGGGGAACATCCAACCAAACAAGAGGACAGAGCTTTACAACTCTGCCATTATCACTCTGTCAGCCTGTACAACGATTAGGTGTGCCCTACTCAGTGGGAGCTGCTTACATATGCTTGTCATTTGCTTCTGCTTTTTTAGTCCTGGACTTGGTTCAAGGTACTGATTATGGCATAAACTGGTTGTTCTCCAGTCTGGGAAGTACCTGTTACTGTTGCCATGGCTGAACCAAGTCACAGGGCTGACAGCATTGTCAGACACAGCTCTAAAATGGCTTCAGATCCATGGGTCTACTTTCCCTTTTCTAGATATGTTTCATCAGTTCTCAACCAGTGCTATTTTCCCTGAGTTTTGTACTTGTAAACTAAATTGACCAAATTATACTCAGAAATCCATGCTTGCTGATTAGTTTTAGATTGCAAAAAGCTGCCAACTGGATAAAAGCCTTAAGAGCATTTTGGACCATTCCCTTAATTTAAATCTTAACTGTGGATTAGCTGCCTTAGAGGATTAGGACTGTGATACACCAACCTTGCCACCTTTCGATTACTGCCTTAGGTGGTTAAGAACTGAGCCTGGGTCAGTAACAGATCTCTTTTGCTGCATGAGATCTGCGTCCTTATGCTGCTTTGATCTATGACCTGTGCCAATTCTTTCATGGAGAATTGTTTGCAGTTTAAACCTGTCTCTCTCATCAGTGAAATTGCTGCTTAATGCACGATATCTCTCAGTCTCTAGCATTTATGCTGCTGTGATGAACAACATCCTTAATTCCGAGTTAATGAATCGATGTTAATGAGTACTCATTGTCCACAGATAGCCACACTCCTATGGAGGCTGGAGAGAACAGTTACATTACATCCCAGTGGCCACAGAAGGCACAAGGGAGTTCTGCTTGTCTACAGCTTTTTCTTGGAAGCTTCCCAAAATATTCCCTTTTGTTTCCTTGAGGACTCTTCAGCGTTTCTTTGTTGCGTCTTTTTTGAAGCAGCTTTCAGTTCACATGTGCAGTTAAAGCACATGGGCATCTCACATGTTCTGTGCTTTTTGAGTTTCTTTTGGCTGTGAAACTGCTCTGTGCCTGAGGTTGGCTTTCTGATTCTGACCATAGTCTGATGACTGTGGTGGAGAACTGATGCAAGGGAATTCTGGGTTTCCTGGAGCATGTGGGAGAGCTTAACACTACTTTCATAGGTTTGGAAATGGGACTGTGTAGGAGGTGCTGCCAAAAGGGATAAAGAATCTGTGAGCAGAGATACATCTGAAGGATTGGAGGGAGTGCCCCAGGAAGACATGGTCTTGTGGGACTGAAGGTTTGGGTGCAACGTGAGACAGTGGGGAAAGGAGTGACCCTCAGCATGTTTGAAACAACGTTTTACAGCCTAATAGGTTATATAGGAAAGCACTTTGGAGAAGTTAGAAGTACAGTATATAAAAAGAGAGACCACTCTATTTCTGGGTAGTATGAAACAGAATTCACAAGTCTTGTCTCATGCTTTGCATGCAGGTTTAGTGCCCATGTCCTAATCTGCGGTGCTAGGACTGATAGTGCTAACAGTGTTTTAAACACTTGCATCTCCTTGTTTTGGCAGTGAGCACTTCCTGGAATAAGGGGTCATTTTCCTCTGCAGAAAGAACACTATTTAACAATGCTAAACAAGAGTTCTGGATGGCTGTTTATAAAATGTAAGTCTCCCTGGGTTTATTTTGAAAGATGTTGGTTTGTGTGCTTTTCGATCCTAATATCCTGAGATGGGCTTGAAGAATGAATGTTCACAATCCAGTCGCACTGACTTGCACATAGTTCTTCCCTAGAACAATTTACTAGGTGTAAAAAAAAACCAGAGCTATGACGCTTTTTCCCTCTTTACTGAGTTATATTAGCAATTATCTCAGTAATTGTGCAGGTTTTGCCCCATTTTCTGTAACTCTGAATATTTGCAAATCAGCTTAGAGGAGACTTCAGAGAGGCAAGGTTAAGAACTGCCTTGTAAGTGAAAGCGTGTAGTCAAAAGCTCTCTCGGTCTGTTCACTCTTCCTTCCCTTTTGGGAAAAGAGAATGGAGCTGACCTCCAGCACAGATGGAAATGAACACTTCTAAATGAGGAGCCATTATGAACATTAGTGTTCAAAGGAAGATGGACAGTGAGACTTGACTGACTACCTCTTATAGACCACAATTTTGTAGATTATTCAGAGTGTATTGATTGCCAAGAAGTAGTCTCAGAGCCAAGTGAATTGTTTCTTTCTCATTTTCAGGTTTGTATTTATTATTGCAGTAACCAAGATTGTGAGAACAGCTAACACACGTTGCTCCACCAGAGTGAAGCCAGAAGGGGTTCTTTATTACTCTCTTTGTTTACGTGTTATTGTGGCAGGGAACTGTCAGGGAACAGGAAGGGAGGCTGTTTCAAGCAGGGCATATCCATGTCTATGTATGTTCTCAATGTTTAGTGCAGTTATTAACTGTGAAGTCACAGTGTTTTTCCAGTGTAGGGTAGGTAATGTACTGTTGCAGCTGTTTAGCTCCTGATTAGACCAGAAGTTGTCTGAGCTGTCATGAAGAAAAGACCTTTCCTACTTGTGCTATGGAAGAGATACACTAGAGGCAAGATGATGAAAGGCATCAGAGACAAATTGCACAAGAGAAATTCTCATTAGTTATTAGGAAAGAAAAATTGATCATGAGGGTGGTGAGACATTGAAGTAGCTTACCCTGAGAGCATGCTCAGCTGACCAACCTGACCCTAGAGAGGGAGATTGCACTAGAGAAACTCTAAATTCCTCCTGTACTTTTCCTGTAATGTTTGCTTCTAGCTTTCCCATGACTGTGCTATACAACTCAGACACACATTGAGAGTTCCTGTGCCTTTTAGAGAAGCAGTATGAAAAGCCCATTCGATAAAAACCCCCTGATATCTTTAATGCAGCTTATGCCTTCTGAGCAATCCTGAGGGATTGCCACTGCAGAGAGGGAGGCATGCTGCTGAGTCTGGTGTGAACAGGCTCCAACTGTTTATTGGATAAATGTTTTAGTGGTGGTGCAAATTAGGTAGATATAAATCCAAGTGCTCCTCGAAACCCAGCAAGTAACAAGTCCTGTCATATTTTTAGCCCCTACCAGCAAGAGACAACCACTTTCCCATAGAGTTAAACAAATTCCTGTCTTGCGGGTGGCTGGATCTCACTGCACACTGTAAGTCCAGGAGGAGGGTGAGTTTTATGGTATTTGCAGATAAGCAATAAAATATGTTGGGACCGTCACAGAAAACATACCAAAAGGGAATCGTGGTGTGGAAACAATCTCTCTTCACATCCTGTCTGGATATTCTAGAACTGACTTGGGCTGGCTATGCCACGCAGTGCAGGATGGTGTGGGTTAGTTCACCATGCCCTGCCTTGGGCATTCCTATTCACAAGTTAGGAACTGTACAAAGTTCCTCAGTAGCAAGTGATAGTCACGCTCATGGGGCTGGAAGTAGCTGCACTGCACCTGTGTCAGAAAGCATCAGGAGTTAAGGTAAAGATATGGAAACAAAACAAGCAGGGGGAAAAAAAGTGAAAACCAGTAATTCCAAACCAGAGCCTAAATCATAGAAAACAAAGGGTATATATGTATTAGTTGTGGATAAGTTCCATTCTGATGAAATTGCTTTTTTGACCTGCCGTTATGGGTGGGGAAATGAACTGTAAGGCAGAAACCATAATTTTAATAGGGTGTCTATGTTGCTGATTCTGAATTTAAATCACAGAGCACTTAATCATTGTCAGCTGTAAAGGACTGTTGACTTCCAGGCCACTGACAAAATGATACAATATTCCAGACAGGAAATAAAACATCCTTTGGAACTTGTCAAATTGGGTTAAACAGCTGAGACTGAGTCTCCTGAGGGCTTGCTGCAGTTGTGCAGTAGCTGGAATTGGATCCCATGTCCTCAGCTTCTAAATCAGCTGTGGAACAAGGGAGGTGGAGGACTGGCCTTGTCACTGTGTGTCTGGCAGGGGCTGTGTGGCACTGCCTGCCTCTGACTGCACAGAGGGCTGACAGCAGGGGCACAGCAGCCAAAAGCAGTGTTCCCTGGGCTGTCATTCTTGTCTGTAAGCAGACGTAGAATAGCAGTTTTTTCCTAAATGCTGCTCTTGCAATGTTTTTCAGAATGTTTATTTACTTGTTTTGGCCTACAGAGCATAAGAATTTTGCATAAGAATATTGCATAAGAAAAGGCATAAGAAGCATAAGAATATTGTCTTCCAGAGAGAAATGCATCACTGGAATAGAGTTAATTCCTTCTCAATAGCTGATACAGTTCTGTGTTTTGGACAATTTGCACTTCAGACTTTATCAAACTGTACTTTTTCACTTGCTGTGAGAGATACAATGAGAACCAAACAAAAAACATTTTAACCACAGTTGCAGTTTATCATCAGGCAACAGTAAATAAATAGTTCTCTTTGTATGGGGCAGTAGTGTGGTGCTTTTAATCTGTTTCTCAGGTTTCTCAGCACTCAGTCACACTCAGTGTTTGGGGATACTACTCATTATTGTTATTGATTTTTTCCCCATCGTTTCAATAATGGCACCTAACATTGCTTGACAACAATGCAATCTTTATGCTTTATCTTCAAGCATCCTGTATTTGTCCCATCATTGTGCTGATAGACATAGCCCATATTTAAGACCCTTCTACTAATATTAATTGCAGGTTCCAGTTTTGTGGAACAGCTCTGGGTGCTGGAAGAAATAAGTGTGAAAAATGGCAAAGATGATGTTCCCAGCTACATTTTGCTGAGATGTGCTCAAATTGCTTCTGTAGCACTTGGAACCGGGGCTCGGTAGAAGAGAAAAAGAGCAGAAAGGTATGCATACACATGTAGGTGTGAAGATGGGCCAGAATCTGAGGACACCTGAAATTAACAAACATATCTGCAGAGTGGGTGTGGTCAGGCTTTGCTTCCAGATGTATCTCTATTGCTACCTTTGCCTCAGGGAGCGATGGAAGACAGAGAGCATTTTACTTGAGAGGATGGATTTTTTTGTTTTAATTTTATCATTTAACATAAGGATAACATGCAGCTAAAGACAGTAGATGTGATACAGCCTTTCTGGGAATGAATAAATAATTAGCAGAAGTATGTGGGCTGTGCTCTTACAAAGCTCATTGGGATAGGAACAAGTTCACAATTGTCTCTCTGTCAATAAAACTCCCATATCTTTTTTTGACCCTTTCTCTACTGTGTCTCTGCATATGTTCCTCTTCTGGGGAAAAGAGAAACCTCGGACTTGTATTTGCATTAAGTGTTTTGTTTTCACATTTGCACTGACTTTTCGGTAAAGAATTCTTTACTCCCTCTGCTCTAAAATGACAGCATTCCTCTTACCTTGGAATTATTTCTTCTGAAGAGCATTTTGCAGTGTTACATAGAAGAATGCTACATAAAATTAGATAGTATTGTATTGCCTCAGTGTATTGCTTGCAGCTTGGGCCAGGTTATATTCTGGCTAGGAACAAGGCAATTACATGAGAGTCTAGTACTGACTGTACAGTATTATTTTTTGTTATAGACAGATTAATAGGCTCAACCTTCTGCCAAAAGCCCTTTCTTTACCACACCCTTCTTACTTTCTTCTGTTTGTATAAGATTAGTGAAGTATAGAGAATGTTTAATTAAGTTTAATTGCATGACAGCTTAAAAGTGGGAAGGTAATTACTCATTTAATTATTGTGCTGCTTCGTGCTTAAAGTGTGTGTATAATTGCTCTTTTTATAAGGACACTCAACTTTGCAAGCTTGCATAAAATTATAACAGCCTCATACCTTTTGCTCCAGTTTAAAGTAAAACTAAGCAAGTAGCCTCTGAAAAACAAGAGAAGTGCACTCTATTACCCCTGGCATTCTCCCTTCTCCATTCAGTTTTGGTGGTGTCCTCCTCCCTCCATGACATTTCTGCACTGGGAAGGATTGTAACATCAATCACATAACACATAACCTATTGTTTTTGCATATTTTTCATTAACAGTTGTAGAACATATTGAGAACTTGGGATTGTGGGCATGTCAGAGTAAATTATTATTTCCTGCACTGTCTTCCTTCATTATTTCTACAGTGGCAACACAACATATCACAGAATTTGGTTGTGTTAAACAGTCAAAGGTTAAGTGACTCCCAGTTATGCATGCTGTTAGAAGGGGAGTTTTCCAATGTGCAGAAGGGCTCTCAAAGGGATCTAAACAACTGTCCTTCTTTGCAACAGTTCATTTCTCTTTGCCCAGACTAGTACTAGCAGTAAGGCTGAGATACTCAGGTTTGGACTATCCAATAATGCCTGGAGCAGCTAACCATGACGTCCAAAAGATGATTTCCCTGTGGAAGTCAATAGAGTGGAGAGAAGCAGAGCAGTGAAGGAGAAAACCAGCTATTCAAACAAAATCACTTTTGTAATTGCAAGGGGACTCAGTTGGAGGTAGTTGCAGGCTCTAAAAGATTATTTTTTGTTTAAATAGCAAACACTTAGATTACCTGAAATCCCAGTACAAAAGGTCCCTCTGTAGCCATTAGGCAAGGAAAAGAATTTCCTGAACTCTCTCAAGGTTACTGTCAAATTAATTTCTGTCTTGATGCATTCACTTACCTTTCCCAAGTGAGAGGTAATGGGGAGGTGTTGTGTGTGGCAGAGGGTCATTTTGGTGGGTTAGTGCTTTTCTTCAGTGACTCTGATGTGAAACAGCTGAATTAAGCCAATGCCAGAACTGTATGATATCTCCCTGCCAGGGGACCAAAGGGCTGAAGCTGTAGAGGCCCAAAAGGCTGTGAATGTCTGGATTGGAGTCCCTTATCAGTCTGCAGATATCCTGGTTACTGCTTTTGTGCCTCTAGGCACTTTTTCTCCTTTTGAGGGTAAGGTGGTCTACAGTAATTCAAACCTGTTCTACAGTAATTCTATACCTGTTCTGGTATACTTTCAGCTTTTGTCAGGATCTCGTTTCTGTGCAGAAAGGTTATTCCTTGTCACCGAAGCAGCTTTCAGCCTTCCCTTCCTCTCAGTTAATATCCCTGATACACCTCCACATGTCCTCCTATCCTTTGATACTCCCAGAGCTCTTCCACCTTTTTGAGATCCTTCCTGCATCTTAGGCTTTTGTTTCCGAGTCAGTATGTGAAGGAGATGATTTAATCTTTCAGTAACCCTCTAGGAATTGCTGCCATTCAGACCATATACTTCCTGTTGTGTTATCTTATGTCTCTTATTGAAACTTTTGTCAGTAAGATAAAGTTTAGTGACAAGGCTAAGCAAGCATGTTCACGCCATGAACACTGGGGTAAGAAAACTTTAGTTTAAATACATGATATCCTTTTTTGCTTAATCTTTTTATTGCAGGGAAAAATACACGCTGTTTCCACACAGAAAAAACAAAGTGATGTTTAGATCTTTCAGCTTTTGTCAGACACTTGAAAGGCTTATGATTACATATTTACAGGTAATAATTAATTCCTCATGGGTCTGCTGGGAGAGCGAAGAGGTAGGATTTAGAGGGTGGTGACCTGAGAAAGCCAGTTTCTTTTCATGGTCTGGAAAAGAGAGGGGACAGTTGGCATTAAAAATGAGACAGGGTAAGAGGAGGCTTTCAAACTTATTAGGAGACCTGATATGTTTGTAAATCTAAGGAAACCACTGCTTTACACAGGGCCATGCCAGCCTCTGAAGAGGCTGCATTCATTCCAGAGAGAAGTATTCTTGCTAAGGCAGCTCTGTTTAAGCTTGGACTCCTGGCACCATGTGACATAGACAGTTCTCTGCTCCCTGCAAGTCAGCACCTCTCAGCTCTTGATGGGGTTAGAGAGACCCGCTTTGGGCAATGAAGCAAATAGCCTGTCCTCTCTAAGGCAGGAGGCTTCTGAACCAGCACAGTCTGAGCAGAAAGGTAAGGCCTAGCAGAGCATAATGTAGTAGCCTAGTAGTTCTGTTTAAGATATGCTACCCTTTTTTCAGGAGAAATTGTGAGGAGGAATAGACTGGAGCAAGACAGAGACTCAGCTGTGGAAAAATGAATTTTTTAATTTTATCTTTAATTCTCTGGATAAAAAGCAAAGTCACAGGGTGTGCAGATGTGTGGAAGTTGTACTTAGCAAAGAATTGACCAAAACAAATGACACATGAATGTGTTGCCATTAATGCTGAATTAACCTTATATGAAGACTGTTGGGATAATAAGTCTTCATTTGATGAGTGCCAGATGATTTTGATTTTCTTTTACTAGCTGCCACCTGAATTTCATCAGCCAGTTTGGAAAACCGGGTAATGAAGTGGTGATTTCATTAGCTGTGTGGTTTGGGCATTCATAGTCTCTGAAAAGTTCTGTTGACCATTCAGAGACTGTGGTCTTCCAAATCTGGATGTTTTATTGGTACTTAAGTGCTCTCTTCCGAGTTTAAAAGGACCTTCTCTCTTAAGGTACAGCTATTTATCAAAAAAATATCTATGAGTAATAGCCGTTGCCTGATGTGGGTCGATACAGTATTGCTGCAAAAAAAATTACAGGTAAAGAACAGTTGCTGGAAATGTGCTTGAATGCTTTTCCTGAATCCTCAGTTGGACTTGTTTGAACAAATGGAGTTAATATTTTTCAGAGGAAAAGTAATTGAAGACTTCCTTAGTGGGAGTTTGGCAGATAATAATAGTGTTATGGTGTCAATAAAATTAATAAGGGTGTTATACTCCCAACATGCTTTTTGATCAGAAATCGGCAGTTGTGGTTTTAGACAAACTTTGCTAATCTTATGGGCTTTTTCTCCTCTTTTTTTTCCCTTCTCTTTATTTAGTGTGAAGAACAAATCCCCACCTTATTCCAAGTAGCTATAGGGCAACTCATTTTTTTTTTTCTTTTTCCTCCAGAAAATGAAAATTTTCTCTTATGCTGCATATTGAAAGTACACAAAGAAGTTGATAAATCCAATGCCAGTAATTTTCTTTCTTGGAAATGTCACACAGCCTTACGAAAAAATTTTGAGCTCAAAGACCTATAGAAATAAGAATTAATAAATGTTTTTGTCATGATTATACATGGTTTCTTTAAAAATGTAGAAATAACTTGCTGGAAAAAGAAAGGTCAAGAGAAAGTGGTTCTGTGTAATTTTGGTCTCGGAAAGAGTGAAATATAACTGAAATTTCTAGCATTCCTCTGGAGGTGTGTCTAGTTACCTATGGGTTTGAAGGAGCATAAGGAATAGGATGTATGTGATGACAAGCTTACTTTCCTGGAGAAAATAGATTAATCTGTCATAGTTATTTCTGAGAAGTGAATTAACTTTATAGTTTCTGTTCTTATTTTACTTTTCATTCTGAAAAATTTCAGGGGTGCCTTATGTTCTGAAATTTTCTGCTTAACAACTCTCATGTATGGGAGAATAAAACAAATATAAGAAGGTGAAAGCAAATCAATTTATACTAAAATTTATTGGATAAAGTAGCTTGGCAAAACAGAATGTGAAGAGGCATTAACCTTCTCAGATGTTGGTAGCCTGAAGGATAAACACTGTTCCGCTATGGTCATTGGAGCTTGCCGTTCAATTGAGTGTAGATTTGTTAAACTGGGGTGGTGCTAACTTTGCCTTTATCTAGCAACAAAGTAGCTCTAGATCTCCGGAAGTACCTTTTGTGCTTCTAGGCTGTTGTTTTGATCTCAATAGTTCTTTAGGCACTTTGTTTTGTCTTTTTTGACAGCTGTACAATTCTGCTGGGCAAATTCAGGTTGTTTCCCCATATACAGAGCCCACCACAACTAGGAGTGTGTCCATGAATGCCCTGGACTCCCAGGGTTCTTATTTGTACTGGTAAAGCTGATATCCCCTTCCAAGAAGGCAACACTGCAAAGAGGGGAGAGGGGTTAGGAAAGAGAGCTCCTCAGCTCCCTTTGTTGGGGACTAGTCAGGGAGAGGCTGGCAGAAGATGCTGGGCAGCATGAGCAGAGGAGGTGATTTGTCAAGAGAGAGATGAGGGAAAGCGAGGTTTTCAAAGGGCAAGTACTTGCAAAGATTAAATGTTACAGAGCTTGATCTGCAGCTGGTAAACAGGAAAATGCCAGGGTGATATTTCTGATGTGAATGTCTCTGCAGATTAACAGTAATTAAAGCTGGTCTTAGCCTGCTTGGGGCTTTCTTTTCCCTCAATGTCCACACACTTAGCCATTAATGTTAAGAATCAAGTATATCAATACCATTTTAAAATGTCTATTTTTTTAATATGTATATATAAAAGCTTTACTAGATTATGGTCAAAGTCTACTGTGTAATTCCTGTTGCTCCAGAGTGACACTGTTCCTCTGTCTGTTATTATACTTTTAATCTGCATCTCTCATTTATAGTCCTATATATTTATACATCATGTTTAAACTTCCCCATACAAACCACTCCAAAGTTAATACCATCAGCTAGACTGGTAATGTGAGTTGCAGACATGTTTGGTATCAAAATTCTCCTTTGCTGTAGACAGGCTTAAGAGCAGATTTTTTCTGTTTTCCTTTTTGCTTGGGTTTTTTTTCCTCCCTTATACTGCTTTCACCTCCTTGTTTTTTTTTCTCCTTCCAAGAATATTTGCATTGAGGAAGAACACAATGGTGCCTGAAAGATGCTCTTTTTATGCGGGATGGCTTGTGCTAAGGAATATAAAATCCATACAGCTGCATGCTTGTTACGTGTGTGTAGGATTGTGACCAGACTGTTCTCACTGAGCAGGGTATGGATCAGTTAGTTTCCTTGACCTGGGCCCTGAGGTAATCAC
Source organism: Calyptomena viridis (assembly GCA_013390005.1). NCBI lineage: Eukaryota > Metazoa > Chordata > Aves > Passeriformes > Eurylaimidae > Calyptomena > Calyptomena viridis. The sequence goes on from WEIV01020249.1 coordinate 51,185, forward strand.
AGCTGAGTGTTTACCTTCATTCACCCCCTTGCAGAGTATGAGAAAATAAGACTGTTTTTTGTATGTAAGACAGAAAGCTGTGTCGAGGATGGCAATCACAAGACAATTGCATCAAAAACTAATCCTGGGAACAAGGATTATAGTTTAAAGCACTGTAGTAACATGGTATTGAATATGTATATATTCTAGCACCATCTAGCAGTTTTCAAAGGTAACGTCTATAATAATACAATGATGCTTAATCCGAGTTCCTATGTAGTTCAGAAAGAATATGCCACCGAGTTATCTTTCATGCCAAACTCTGCATACAAATGTAGGGTTACTGTTAGACTGGGACTGTTAGATCCCATTTATTTCCCACTTCTGGTAGTACAAGTGGCATTTGGAATCAAGGACTTACAATCTGCCTATGCAGTTCTACTGATAAGGAAGGTCATACCACCAAAGTGTTTGTACTTCTCAAAGTATCTCTTTGGCTACTTTGCTGTCTTCCATGTGATGAACACATAAAACACAAGGGAAGTTCTGTTCTGAGCCACAACAACGTGAACCTGGAGTTTCAGTGACTGTGTCCCTTCAGGAGGTGCAATGAAGCCCTTCCTGAAACCCCGTGTCTCTATTAAAGCTGTTGTGAGAGATGCAGATTTATGGTGCACCTGGTCTAATGCGTATCTACCTGCTTCTTCCCCCTTCCCTCAGGTGATATCCTGTCCTACATGTGCAGTGGTGCTTGGTTCCAAGAGCTAAACTGGCACAAAACTAATCTTGCAGGAACCACTTTTTCCTGTGAAGAATATCTGTGTGCTCAGCAAATACACTCGGGGCATCAGACCCATTAGACTTTAATCATCTGGTGGTGGGGAGGAACATCAGTGGATTGACTTTAGGCAGTTTTGAATCAAAAAATAAGAAATGCGCAAATCATTGCACATGACATGAGATGTGAAATGAGACCAGTGACAAATCAAAAACTGTTTTTTTTTTAATATTTTTTTTCTGAGAAAATCATACCCCTGGGATCCATCCTGTTCTCACTGCATGTAATAAAGTCAAGTAAAGGGCAGAGAGACATCTCAACAGTTGTTGGTATAAAAGGTTAGGATATAAATGTTATAAATACTAGGTTGCAAGACAAGGCTGTGTAAAGCATAAGATATAGCTGTCTTTTTTTTTGGAAGCAAGAGATAAACTCAATCAAAGAAACAGACAAAAAAAACCCCCACCTGAACCAGTCACATAGTATCAGATTTAACAAAAAGAAAAGATGCCCAAAACATTGTTTTATCATAACAAATAAAACTAAATTCCTACTAGCTTAAAACAAACAACCCAGAGCCAAACAAACAAAAATAGCAAATCACCAAAACAATAAAACAAACTACAAACAGGCAAGTTTTAGGATTTCTGTAAATCATTGCTTCCTCTTTTTTCCAAACAAGCAATTCAAAACTGCAGGAGGTGTCCTTCTGATTAGCCTTTAAATCACTAAGCCCTTATCAGCACAGAGTAGAACAACTTTTCTTCCAGGAGATTTATCCTGCCATTTCATTCGAATTCAGCAAAATCCATTAGCACAATGTCACTTCCCCCAGAGTTAGTGTAGCTGTTCTACATTCTCCATCTCTCCTCTTGCTGTGGGGAAGGCTTTGCTCTGGGGCAGTTGTCCATAAGCTAAAGTGAATGGTTTCACAGCCAACCTCACTCAGTTGTGGCAGGGCCCAGCACTCTGCTTTTCATGATTTTGTCTGTAATGTTGCCTTCATTTTTGTGGGCAGATCCAAGAAAGCACATGATACAGGTACTGTGCTTTGATTTGGGTTGTCTGTTGGTCATTCTGCATGAGTATTTATAGGATTTTTGATAGGGAAGGAAGCTATTATTTTAGGTGTTTTTCTGTATTCTCCCAGCCAGTGTCTTGGATGAGTTTGCAAGCTCAGACAATATATGGCAATGTGTGTTTTGACAAAATATGTGTGTTAGGTAGAGGGTGTTACGTTTTACTTATCTATGTATTTTTATGTTTGTTGGTAGTTTGGAACATCTGGTCATTCTGTACTGCTCTATCTGCAGTGATCCCTATTGTTTCTGTAAATGAACATGGAGCATGTTCTTTTCTTGCAAAGTGCTAGAAATGGTAAGACAAAAGAACTACATTATTCAACTTTGTCCTTTGGGCCAACATAGGAGCAACTTTTTGTCAGGCTGAATTGTGGTTAATTTTGAGAAATGGACTTTAGAATCTTGAGTCTGTCTCAAAATTCATCGCTCCAAAAGGGAGATCATTTCTCACACTTAATGTGATTATGCTGTGTCAGAATCACAGAATTACTAAGTTGGAAGNGAGCACCCCACCAGCCTCCTTGCCCTCCTCTGGACGTACTCAATCATCTCCACGTCCTTCCTAAACTGAGGGGCCCAGAACTGGACACAGCACTCAAGGTGCGGCCTCACCAGTGCCGAGTACAGGGGAAGAATGACCTCCCTGCTCCTGCTGGCCATACTGTTCCTAATGCAGGCCAGGATGCCATTGGCCTTCTTGGTCACCAGGGCACACTGCTGGCTCATGTTCACTTGGCTGTCAACCAGTATCCCCAGGTCCCTTTCTGCCTGGGCACTGTCCAGCCACACTGTCCCCAGCTTGTATCACTGCAGGGGGTTTTTGTGGCCAAAATGCAGCACTCGGCACTTAGATTTATTAAATTTTATCTTATTGGCTTCTGCCCAACTATCCAGCTTATCCAGGTCTCTCTGCAGAGCCCNTGAGCACCCCACCAGCCTCGTTGCCCTCCTCTGGACGTGCTCAATCATCTCCACATCCTTCCTAAACTGAGGGGCCCAGAACTGGACACAGCACTCAAGGTGCGGCCTCACCAGTGCCGAGTACAGGGGAAGAATGACCTCCCTGCTCCTGCTGGCCATACTGTTCCTAATGCAGGCCAGGATGCCATTGGCCTTCTTGGTCACCAGGGCACACTGCTGGCTCATGTTCACTTGGCTGTCAACCAGTATCCCCAGGTCCCTTTCTGCCTGGGCACAGTCCAGCCACACTGTCCCCAGCTTGTATCACTGCAGGGGGTTTTTGTGGCCAAAATGCAGCACTCGGCACTTAGACTTATTAAATTTTATCTTATTGGATTGTGCCCAACTATCCAACTTATCCAGGTCTCTCTGCAGACCCCTCCTTCCTTCCAATAGATCGACACAAGCTCCCAGCTTAGTGTCGTCTGCAAATTTGCTGATGAAGGACTCATCCATGTCATCGATAAAAATACTGAATAACACTGGTCCCAGCACAGACTCCTGGGGGACACCACTGGTGACTGGCCACCAGCTGAATGCAGCACTGTTCACCATCTCTCTCTGGGCCCAACCAACCAGCCAGTTCCTGACCCAGCAAAGAGTGCTCCTGTCCAAGCTGTGAGCTGCCAGCTTTTCCAGGAGTATGCTGTGGGAGACAGTACCAAAGGCCTCGCTGAAATCCAAATAGACAACATCCACAGCCTTTCCCACATCCACCACACAGGTCACCTCGTCATAAAAAGAGATCAAGTTGGTCAAACACGACCTACCCCTCATAAACCCACGCTGGCTGTGTCTGATACCCTGGCCATCCTGTAAGTGCTGCTTGATAGCACTCAGTATGAACTTTTCCAGTAACTTACCCGGTACTGAGGTCAGGCTAACTGGCCTGTAATTACCAGGATCCTCCTTCCTACCCTTTTTGTAAATGGGCGTCACATTGGCCAGCTTCCAGTCATGGGGAACCTCACCTGTGAGCCACGACTGTTGGTAAATGATGGAGAGCAGCTTTGCAAGCTCATCCTTGTAGTCCCTACAGGTATCCAAGGGCTGCATTTGCTAACACATTGTCTCACATAAAACAGTAGCTTGTTAACAGTGAGGAGCGAAAGTCAAAACCATCAGCTTCGAAACTATGATGACTGTTTATGCTTCCAGACTCTCATGCGTGACCGAAGATCTCCCTACCTGCTGCTGCATCTTCCAAAATTGCTCAAACACACCAGATAGTATCTTACTGTTACTTCTCTTCATGAAAATGAGACATGCTTTCAATTCCTAAATTCACATGGGGAGCAAGAGACATGTTTCTTTTCCTGTGGCATCTTGCATGGAAAAATGAAAACTGCGTGTGTTAAATCTGGAATTGGAAGCAGATTGTCATCTGAAGGTGTTCTACCTTTGAGAGCAGCTGGTTTTGTCACACCTGTGGTTAAATTTTGATGTTGGGTACAATTAATTGTTTGGACTGTACAGGATTTCAAGAGGAGGAAAATACATTTCTTTCCAAGAATTGTGAGATGGCATAATGATGCCTTTACAGATATTTTGAACTGGAAAGGTGATAGACTCAGAGGTCTCCTGATAGCCAGGAGAACCAAAGTGGCTTGGCCAACAGACCTGCACACAGGAACCAATTTTACATGGCATCTACAAACAGCTCTAAATATTCCTCTTCTGCCATAGTCTGAGGAAAAAAAATGCAATTTCTCTGGCACGTTCTGATTCACTGTACACACCTGTAATGCTGTTCTGTTTTACCTTCTGTTCTCTTTGTTGAGTTTTTGTGTGCAGTAGAATCCTGTATCTGTCCTCAGTCCAAACTAAGGAATTGCTTGGGTTTTTTTTTGTCACAAGGCATTGTGATTCATCTGCAGAGTGAATCCCCTGGAATCCTTTGAAACAAAGAGTCCCAAGATGGTCAAGAGAGACCCCTCTAAAAGGGGAATATCTGTCTAAACAGATTGGTTGCAAGAGGAGCTCTTTCTTCAGCTAGCTGGATGGGTTTGTCTTAGCTGGAACATGTAGTTCCCAATAAGCTGTTGACGGATAAGTACTGGGCTGTAGCTGGAATTCTCCATGGCTACATGGCTTAGTCTGAGCTCTTACCTTTCAAACTGTGCACTGGCCTATGGTCATTCCTCTCTTTCCTGAAAATCACATCTCTTGTTGCAGCTGTGACTGTTCCCAAGTGCCATGATGTGTTGGTAAACATCATGTAAATGATGTAAGTGCTCCCTGGAGGTTTTCCATGTGCCACTGAACTTTACAAACTTGCTATTCCTCATGTTCCTCTAGCCTAATTTTCTTGCTTTTACTGCCCAGCTCCTGTGAAACATTTGTCTGGAGCCTCTACTGCTTTTCTAGATAAAGAATGAAATCTGAAACCAGACATAACATCCTTTTGCTGTTGCTTAAACTGCAGATTTCAAGTTTTCAGGGAGATAACCCATTTATCTCTAGTTGCACCTTTCTCACCTTCTACTCCACAATTAAAAGGAAAAGTGGAAAGGCAGGAAAAACTCTGAGGTTTGGGTCAGTAGGAACACTAAGTGGATTGAAAATGAATGAATAAAATATTATGTGTCATGGAGTCTCGCTGTGCAACCCATCACCTCCTTGTGATGATGTAAAACCTCTTTGCCAGTCTTCCCAAGTGTTTTTGCTCTCTGTAGTTTCTGGTTTAGTTGCTGCCTGGTTTACCTTTGCTCTCCTCCAGCTTAACAGTCTCTAGGGTGAGTTTATAACAATCAGCTCAGTGAAGAGGAGGAGTAGGAGAGCCATTGATCAATATCACTGGAATAATTTGGGTAGGATGGAAATTGGCATCATTACCCTTGCATTAACCACTTAGATAGACACACAATTACATGTAATAGGAAGATAAGTATGTAAATGAGAATAAAATTGTTCAGGCGATATCAGGAGAGAACAGAGATGTCAGTTAGTGAAGCAGTGACTTCCTCTGAGAGCCTTCCTTTTTGGATAGCATGTTAACAAAGTCAGCTTGGGAAGCTTGGAGGGACAGAGAGAAAGATGAAAGAGGAGGTAGCAGGGAACAGTACAGGCATTTTCCAATGCATTCAGAAAATTCTCTCTTAAAATAACAAAAGTGACCTGTGGCCTGAGGATTTTTTTGAGGTTTATGAATGACTAGGTGGTAGTTTTGTGTCAGGAAGTGACTAGAAGGAGCCATGACAGCAAATTCCATGGCAGCTAACAGTGAGTGAAGCTGATCCATTGCAAAGAGTAGTGTTTATTTATTTTCATTCTAAACTGAAAGCAAAATAGAAGTAATATATTTAGTGTCCAATATATCTGGACCACAGCTTGGGGTAAAATGCTCTCTTATCACCTACTGAGCAGAAGTGAAAAGGCTCATCAGTGCTTCATTTTGAAGACATTTAGATGATCAGTTGCTGTGAGACTGCACAGATGGTTTCACAGTATCCGAGTGTTACAGCTGCAACTTCAGCCTGTGCCTTCAGACACTTGGGCTCCAGGGGAATCCAAGGGCTGTCAGAGCAGGATGAGCACCAATCCAGCCAGAGAGGATGGATGGTTCAAAGCTTAGGAAGTCGGACTGATTGGACACATGGGCACCTGGGACATCCATTAGAGTACTACCATGTGCCACAGGACTGTTACAGTGTCTTCCAGTAGGGTTTGGACAGATTGATTTCTCTTTAAATAAAAAATTGATCTTTGCATTTAGATTTTTTTTTCCTAGGTTCATAGTGCTTGAATAAGTACATTTTAAAAGTAGGAATATTTGACAAACTTTGCCCTCCAGCTTTGCAAAAACAAAAGGAGCTGAAGACATTTTGGGACTTCTAATTTAATGTTGCACAAAATGCAGGATTGCTTCCTCTGGTTTCTAACAGATTTTATTAATGGAAGAGCTTAAGGAAGGCTCTATCCATACAGCTGCTGCTGTAAGTTTGCCTGGTTATTGAAACTTGTGATTAAAACAACAACTGCTTTCCAGTGATTTCCTGGAGGTGTGAGGCTGGAAGGGAAGGCTGCAAGGATGCGATCAGACCGCCTCACAGCATGGACCAAAGGATATGTCCTAATAATTTCTGCAGGAAACTATAACTTCTGTTTTGACTAGGGCATTTCTCTTAAAAAGACAGGGTTTTGAGTACATTGGTAATAATACATGATATGAATAGTGTTCCCTAGAGTGAAGCACTTAAACACACAGCTACCTTACTCTAATTTCTCTGAATGCTAATGTAGAAGTTCATGTGTCAAGGGGAAGAAAAAGGTATGCAAAGTAAGCATAAGGCCCAATTTAATTTGGAAGTGAAATTAATTTCCAGCTGAATAGGGGTTAGGGTGGTTGATTTATAAACAGCTTCTTCTTGTGGTGAGGACACAAGCAAAAGGGAATAATCAGAATTACTTTCTGGAGTGGAATAGTTCCTTCACACTAACCCTTTTGCTAATGCTCTCAAACTCAGTTACCCGAAATTTAATTCAGTTTGTGTTGACTCACTTCCGCAGCTGGTTAAACTAAACTAGAGCTGTACTTCTACCAGTTATTGTAGCTCAGACATGTTTATTTAGCAAATGCCTGTGTTGTACTGTTGCCAAAGGCTGCCATTCCTGTCCAGTATAGAGAAGATAAATTTTTTGCAGCTGTATCAGTGCAGCAGCTCAGACTGTAAGATGGGGTGATTTGGCCAACTGGTAAGGTGTGCTGAACCCTCAGCCTAAGCTTCAAGCCATGAAGATCAGTGGCTCACTTGCTCTCCAGCATCTGCTTTATAAAGTCTCTCCTGCAGCTGTTTATATGGACCATTCAGTTGTTGCTATTAAAAAGATGACTCATTCATTTTAAGCATTGAGTTCAGAACTGGAAAAAAAGGGAGACAACACTTAAAGGAATTTGGAAGACTTTACTGCTACTTCAGATATTCTCTCTGGTATTTGGGGAAAAGAACAACAATCAATTTTTCAAAGGCTTCCTTCTCTGGCTACTATTGTACTCCAGAAAGAAACAAACCCCATGTTTCTCTCTAGTCTGGGACTGTGTAATTATCTGAATTTTGATATGCTGGTGTGAATAATTTGAGTTATATATTGATTTAATAAGCTAAGCAGTAATTAAATGGAGATACAATCTCTTCTGTGCATTTTCTGTTGCATCTTGAAGAACATAACTCCCATTTAATCTAAGCTTTAACTGGAGTTGTACCGCTTGGAAGAGGTAATGTGGATCATTATTAACCAGTCAAATAATTTTAAACTAATGGTAAAATAGATAAAATTAATTGCACAATTCCACTTCCATGCTACTACAATACTTTAGAGAAGAATAACATCTCTAAACATTTTTTGAACAGCTCTTCACCAAAGACTGATGAGCAAGTACCTAGCAAACTGGGGCTACTTAAACATAGAGGTAATTTCTAGATGTGTATGAGATAAATACATTTGCAGATAAATACATAATTTTAACTGTGGTCAATGAAGTATGTAAAGGTGTACATTTCTCCAATCTCTTGTTCCTGTGAAATTGTTCAGAATTATTTTTGTTGTCAGATATTTTGCAAATATTGATTTTTGATAGCATACATTGTAATTGGGTGAGATACTACTTGCAAGTATTATTGTTGTTGACTCAGTTTCTATGGTAATAGTGGGACAAATGTCATCACCACTATGACAGAGAAGCCAACTGGATCCTTTAAATGCTCTTCTGCTCTTCCTTTGTCTATTACTTAAGATCAGAGATTTGTCATGACTAATGAATGTGTAGTCCACAAGAGTGGAGCCAGGTTTAAGCTATAGTAGAAAGAGAGAACACCACTGATTTACTTTTTTCTTTCTTTCATTATATTACATTTGGAAGAATCTGTATTTGCTGTTTGGTTTTTTCCCCTTTAAGTGCTTGTGGTGTCCCAGTTTTGTGGCTCTTTAGCTGGAGCCTCATGAACAAATCAAACCTGTATCAGTGCACATCAATCAGGGCACCACTGACAAGGCTCTAAAGGAGATCACTCAGAAGAAATTGCTTCAATGAGAGGGAGAAATAGCATAATTTTTGTGAAGGGAAGTTATGTCTCACAGATTTATGATTTTTTTTTTGAGTAGCTGAAAAAGAAGTGGATAAAGGCAACCCCGATGATGCAGATTATTTTAATATTGAAGAGGTGCTTGACAGTTAACCTTCACTAAAGGGGCTTCAAGGATGAACATGGTCATTTGGTTGCCATAAGTTTCATACCCTTGTCATTGCAGAGTAAAAAAAAAGCGGGAAAGAATATAGAAGTGGATGACCAATTTTCAAAGTTGAGAAGTATTGGTGTTGTTAGAGAGAAACTTGCATTTGAGTCGATGCTGATCAACATATAATCTTCAAAATTATCATGGTCAAAATAATTTTGAAAATGGAATAAATAGACAGAGGTCTTGAAAATTCTGCATCATCAATTATACAAAGGAATATTCTTTAGGTTAGAAAAGAGGTGGCTGAGAGAGGATATAATTAAGAGGCAGAAATACCTTTTTTTTTTCCCCCTCCTCCAATAGAAGAATTAAGGAATATCAAATGAAATCAGCAGTTCAGCACTGATAAAAAGCAGTAGTAGATTACACAGCTTGCAAAATGTTCTGCATGCTGAGAGTTTACATGAGTTCAGAAAAGCAGTGGGATAATTCCTCTGAGTACTTGGAAATATCAAGACATTGTTTCTGGCTCCAGAAATCCCCAAACTTCAATTTGCTGGAGAATGAAAGGGTACTCGGGGACATGACACTACATTTGTCCTGCCCATGTTGTTTTTCTATGGCAAACTCCACTATCAAACTGGCTGGGCTGGACTACTGGACATGGAATGTCTTTGATTTATGGTTATATCCGGATGTATATGGGAAAAAATGCAAAATAAGCAAAATACACTGACTTTTACTTTGTCCCTTTCCTTTGCAAAAAGCCCCTATATATCAAAGAATAAGAAAAAAAAGCAAAATCTTTGCCTCCTTTAAGGAGAACAGATTGTACAGCTTCATATGCCAATTCCTTTTTGGAGTGTTGCCAAACAGAGAACTATGCGAACAATGCAAAAGGCTGACTCCATTGGTTTTTTTTTTCCCTTAAGAAATACACTTCTGAAAGCTTGTAAGTTTTCCTGCTTTGCTGGCTACACTGGCAAATGCTATCTTTAATGGATTGTGAATTAGTGTTTCATAAATTTAAGCTTAAAATTAAAACCTGAAAAGGTAATTTCTCCTTTCTGACCCACAAGGGAATGGTGTTTTGTTCAGCTTGCTGGAGCAGTCTTTTTGTGAAAGCATAGCTAATCTGAAACACAATAAGCTGTATTATTTCCCATTCCCTCTGCTAACCATTTCGTTAGGATGTCCATCCTTTTACATTTATTAGCATGCTAAGAAAAGAAAAAAGTTTAATTGTAAAAGGGAGATCATTTGCTTCCCCAAAGAAAATAATTTGTTTCTATTCTTATCATTTCTTCAAGTCCATTTCTCCTTCATGTAACAAGCCTCATGTATGTGTTGTATTTGAACTTGCCAGTGAATTCAGAGGTGACAGTCCCCTTGGTCACTGACCCTATGTACAAGCAGAGCTTGTTTGACCCTTACTGTCACCTGCTCCTTTGGGGACCAAGCAGCGAATTTTAGTTGCATATCAATATTAAGCAGGGCAGGATGGTTCCTATTGGTTCTCATCAAAGAGAGTCATCCTGGGTAAAACTGGGGAAGATTCTCATCACGAGAGGCATTGGCTGAACACAAGTTTTGCAGTTGTAGGAGGACCCTGGTTTTCCACTAGATTTTAGTGGTACCTATCAAGTTCTCTGGGCTGTTGGCATTTCTGTGAGACAATGATGTTCTCTATCTCCTCAGTTCATATTTCATGATTTGGCTCAAGGAATCACTGCAAATGAATTAAAAGCTAAGCATTTGTCTTCAGTATTTCTAAGCTTGCAGAGCAAAAGAATAAACCCAAGAAAACCTGAGAATTACTATAATTTATGGCTATTATTATTGTCATTGCTCTCCAGACTCCGCAAACATTTGTCCTATCACAGGGACAGCCTGTCCCTGTCTTTTCTGAATTGCTCTGTGGGATTTATGAAGTTCATCACAATTGATCCCATATTTAAAGGGGTTTTTCATTTCTGTGAGCAACCAGGAATGCTTTCTGAAGTACCCATCAATGAACAATTTTATAGAAAGTGTGTTGAAGAGGCTTTTTTTCCAGAAGACTTTACTCTTTCTGTTCTCCTCCATTTTCTGTATTTTTCTAGATTCCTTGTGTTTTCATTTACCTGTCTCTGATTCACAGAATACACAGAGAGGTAGCTTTTAAAGTGCCTGTAGGTACTCATAAGGCCTTTCTATTTTAGCCAGAAATTTTATCTACATTTTACCAAAGAATGAATAAAATGAAGCAAGGAGAGAGAGCGATAGAAAAGATTGTCAAGTTTTGTTGCTAAAGTTGACTACACTCTAAGTTTGGGTAATTTGTTGCAGTCTAAGTAGACTGAAAGGGACACTTTTCTAAGTTTTTTTTCATGGTGTGCACATAGTTGATTCCAATGACTACAAATGTAATTATTTCTTTGTTTGCCAAGAACATTAAAATTGCTATGATTTCTAAAGAAAATGTGCTCAGACTCCTTGAAGGTAAATACACAATAGGCTATTACTGCTGCCTTTTCTACTGGAATTATTTTAAGCAAAAGTGATACACAGTAATTAACCCTTAGTGCTTGAGGATGCACATCATAGTCTAAATCAATGGGCACTTATAGAACAAAGGGACAGGATGAAAAATTTCAAGATTCACTTCTGAAAAGTGTCTAGTTGAACTGCTAGGATACTCAATAATAGTCATCTTTCAACAGCATATTGGATTTCTCAGGTAGTTATCTCATGTATTACATCAATAAAATCCTTTTTTTTTTACTTGCTTCAAAAAATATGGAGGTGAAGTTATAACTTGGAAGAGTGAGTTATCACATCTGCTGCTGAAGACAATCCTGCTGTAACTGTAGACTTTGCTGACTTAGATCGTTGCCTAAAACCTGGACAAATTACATGCAGATATATGTAATAATTTATCTGGTTCTAGTACTGGTAAATAAGCATTTACCTGAAAGGCAACACAGACTTCTGGAAAATCAACACATCATCAGTGCAAAAATATGAGATCCTAATTTAAAAATAAGGTATTTAATCAAGATACTTTCCATTACAATTAAATCAAACTCACAAACCCAGGTACTTTTCTGTGGCTTTTTAAAAAAATTGTTATGTGATACAAGAAGCTGTAAACAAACATGCCCGTCATTGCACCAATGGATTTCTTCTTATTTGGTTAATTCTGCTGGAGCAAATGTGGAGAGGACCTCTTGGTTTTGCTGTTTACTCTTAATCAGTAGTGGTGTTGGTAGCTCCACATTCTTATTTACACTTCAATTTTATAGAGCACATTTTTTACGGAGAGACAATGCGTAAAGAAATATAAAGCCTGGTGGCTTGACTGGAGTTTCTTTGGGCGTTGTGTACACATGTGTTTAAAATATTGACAAGACATTTTCACATCTGGTAACTCTAGAATTTAGGACTATGTTTGCAGTGACAGAATTTCTATTTTTATAAAAGGAGACCAATAATTTTAATGGATGGGAGAAAACAATGGGCAGGAAATGCAGTTGCTTTTGGCAAGCATTTTTCTTTTTAAGCTGAGCATGTTTTCCTCTGTGCAACTCAGTGCTTCAGAAAGCTCTGCAGTGAAATCTGGTGCTGCTTTGACTGGCAAAGGAAAGAATGAGAACTGTACATTCATAGGTCCTGTCAAAATTAAACTAATAAATTACTTGTTTGAATTTAGTGCAATCAAAAAAAACTCTTTGAAAAGCCTCTGTGCTATTAAAAGGCAGGAAAACGGTTAGGGGTTGGTCAGGTTAGGTAGGGGTTATGCGTTTAATATTCCCACCTTTTCAAATTTAACTAAAAGTTGGTAAAATGTTTACTTGAGATCTGAGATTCTTCAGTATTGGGATTTAAATTGTAAGGCTATTCCTGCTGATGCTGTTTTCTTGAAGTCTTGAAATTCTGCTGGATAAACAGATTCCTTTTATAAATAAAATGACTGTTGCACTTGAGTGCATCAGTGGTTCAGATAATTACTCTGATAAGAGATTTTATTGTGTTTTAACTTAACTTGCAGTTGGGGATTCTTTTCCCTTCATTGGGTAATATATACTGTGTAGCTATGGTAACTAATGTTGATTATCTATCAGACAGGATCTTCAGTGATGCTGATTAGAATGGGATAGTAGAGCTTCTGTAAGAATGTGTTTGATTCCAGGGACATTTGAGTGGGTTTCTTGTGTTTGATTCAGTTTGTAAGAGTGGGTGCTTGTGCTGGGAGAAAACACCAGGCAGAACAATCAGAACTCCTGTGATCAGGGCTTTCACCTGGACAGTAAGAGATGCAAAAGGTCAAAAGTCTGTGGTAAGGACTGGAGAGACTTGAAACTGGATCCTAAATAATACTGCCAATTTTTATTAGCTCTTCTAGGGTGTATACAGTTCTCTAATTATGAAACTCTAGGAAAGGTCTTGACTTGACATGGCAAATTCAATTTGCACACAAAAGCTTTGAAAATATTAAACGTTTCCTGTCAAATCTAACACTCAGTACTCTGAAAATTGACTTAAATTTTAAACCGTAATAACCTCTGAGCAAATTCTGGGAACACTTACTTCTGGCATGGTCTGGGGGCTGAGCAGCTCGGGAGTAGCTTGGGGGGAAAGGCCTTGGAAATCCTGGTGGACCAAGTGGAAACAGAACCAGGAATGTGCCCTTAAGGCAAGGAAGACTAAGGCTATCCTGGGCTGCATTTGAAGTAGTGGTGTCAGCAGGTGCAGGGAGCTGATCCTTTCTGTCTGCTCAGCACTGGCAAGGCCACACCTGAAGTATGGTGTCCAGTTCAGAGCTCTCCAATACAAGGGAGTCATGGAGCTCCTGGATGGAGTACCAGCAAAGGGCAACAAAGATGAGGAAGGAATGGGGCACTTCTCCGATATGGAAAGGCTGAAGGAGCTGCGACTATTCGGCCTGGAGAAGAGATGACCTGGGGCACTTCATAAATGTGTGTAGGCAAGATGTCAAGAAGATGGAGCCAGGACATTTATGCCTGGAAAGGTGAAGACCAGAAAAGCATTAAAAAACTCCAGGTCCTGCTTATGAGTGTAACTGTTCCTGCTCTGGAGATCAGAGCTTGGCAATCACTGCGAGAATCACCAGTGCAGACACATCATGGAGACAGAGAGAGCGGACAGAGGCTGAAGTGCATGTGCAAGTCCTGTAGATGTGTACCACACATGTCTTTGCAAAGAGGGAAAACACCCATCAGGATCTCACCAAGATAACTTATTATAGTAAGAATTTCGAGAAAGAGGATCAGAAGAATTGTTCCTGATAAAGTGGGCCTTACAACCCTCTGCATCACCTTTTTCAACTTGCACATAGAAAAGGAAGAATGAGAGAAGGTTGTGGGGTGGCGGTGGTTTGTTATGTTAAGTATTCTTCTGCCCTCAGAGAATTTGACAGTGTTGAAGAATACATTTGGTACAGGTAGCTTGGGGTGCAGCTGCAGTTCAAGCTACAGGTTGAGCTCTGGGTGGGACAGCTGGGTGAACAGACACTGAGGGACATGGCAGGAGCTGAGGACTTGGGAGGAAGAGTGAGACTGGTGCACTTGGACTGTGAGGGGGTATAAGCCCAGGGTTCCTTTGCTGAGGGTTCCTCCTTGGAGTCACCAACTCAAGCTGTTTCTGTATTACTGTACTATGAATAAACTGCTTTATGGAACAAGACATCTCAGACTTTTGAGGAAATCCTGGGGTTGAACCAGTAAGGAAACTTGGTCTGACTGTGAATGGGAAGCCAAGTGGGGACCCACCAAGTCACTGGACTCACCCACTCTGAAGGGGCTCTGGTCCCAGCAGTGAAAGTCTCTGGATTGCAAGTGTGACTGCCAGGGAGTCTCATGAATGATCAGTCTGGGAAGTTTCCTTAGCAGAATCCAGAAGCCTTGTTGTTGCTCTCATGTGATAATTTTTCAAGTGCTCTGTTACTGCACTTGAATCAAAGCCAGAATAAATCTGAAATTAAGATTTGTGTGTGTATGTCACAGAAAGCCCCCCAGAGACTGATATGATAAAATACTCAAACAAGATCACTTCTTTGTTGGTATCAGGTTTCTACCTGCGGTGCAGCAGATCAAATACAATATGTTGGTAGCTCATGTGCTTGATGAGGCAGAGCTAGATCATTCTTAGCATGTGTTTGCTACATAGCATGTGTTTTACCAGACAGTCAGTATTTTGCATGTGTATTTACCTTAATTTCTACATTTTGGCTCATTTCCCTTTTATCATCATGAACTGATAATAAAAATATTTTTTTAATGTTTTACTAACCCGGAATTGCCCATCTCTGCCATCTTTGCTATATTCCTCTTTTCCATCCTCTTTAGGTTATTTTCTAATTGTTTAGCCATTATATTGCTATTTATCTTCTGATTTTTATTTCTCATTGTATTTGCTCTAGTTTCCTGTTGTGACTTTTGTCATGACCTTTTCCCTTTTAGACCCTCCCTTTCTTCTGAAAGCAGCCCTAAAACCAATTATTTGTAATTGGGAACATCTCAAAAGGCATCATTATTAAGTCAGTGCTCTCAAAGTTGTGTCTGCTCTTCTCAAAGGCAAAAAGCTGCTCTAAGCAGCACTGGTAAATGTTGGTGAGTATTCTTTATCTTCCTTCTTGCAGCTCGTCAGAGGTTTGGATCTTGCTGGCTGTCACTATTAGATGGGAGAAAGAAAACTATAGCAGTGTGGCTGAGCATGGCCATTTGCAGAAAATTTAATATCCTGAGAATTACAGTCACCTAGCTGTAATATAACGGCTAAAACAGGCTCATGAGACCTGGATATTCTGAATCAGCTCTGCAACCACTATCTTGTGTGTCATATACGCCATAAAGCCCTAGGAAAAGGTAAAGGATTAAGCTACTGACATATTCTGTCTGGAACTGACACTTGCTAGTGTGAGAATCTGAATAATCTCTATCATTAGGCTTTGCAAAATCTAGTCGATGGTTGTTGTAGCCTTGGTTATCTAAAGACATAAATGAGAAGCAGCGTAGAGTGAGTATCCTTTACTAACCAAATTGACAGAGTGGTAGTGGTGCTAGCTGTGTCTAAGGCTGTGATTTGGTTTATTTCACTAGAAGTGAAATGAACAGTGAACAGGCATAACCAGCAAAAACAGGCAAGGCACTAATGATTGCATTTAATCTTTGATTCTGCAAATATGGCTCTGGTTAATGACAGTCGAAACTGTTGATATATGCAAAACCCAGATTGCACGCTTAATTAGAGACTGAGGCTGCAGTAAGTTACCAAACAAAGTGAGAACATTCACCAGAAAGACACCTAGAAAAGACAGATTAAGGTTTATGACTTGTTCAGGGCTGGATAAATCAATTTAGGATTTTAAAACAAACAACAAACAACCACGAACCAACCAATCACCCAAACAAAACAGTAACAACAAAAATCCCTCAAACGTAAGCCCAAAACAAAACACCACAAAAAAATCCATAGCAAAACAAGGAAGCAAATAACCCCCCTCATGCCTAAAATGGATAGATTTGACTATGAGTTACTTCTGAAATTTGTAAAAGTTCAGTTTCTCATTCATCATTTATGTAGCTGTCCACCCAGAATTGAATGGAAGCTATGAAACAGACTGACCCACTGGAGAGAAGGAAAGAGTTGTACTTGTGTTTCAGAGCTGGAAAGCAAAGGACTCTTCTGACAAATGAAATTCAGTAAAGTACCTGAAGGTATTGAAAGACCAGAGAGATGCCCCAGTAATGTTATCTTAACAATGCTGCTCATCAGAGACTTACTTTGTTTCTGTGATTGATGTCTTCTGCTGGGAGGGTCATTGCATTTAGATACCTTTCTTCCTATGTGTGGCTTTTGCCTCCCCATCTTGGGGAGAAATGGCAGGTAGCTACAGAGAAGGCACTTTAAATTAACTGCTCTGAGTCTGACTAGTGAAAATAACTCATGGTATCTCACAAGTAGATGCATTCAGTTTGTAGATAGTATGAAACTAATTATGGGCTGGCAGGAAGGCTAACTTTCATTTCCTCTTTCTATGGATTAATCTCTGTGTGAAGATTCACCAGCTTCTACACATGTTTTTTAGGGATCTGGAACTCCCTATGCAAAGTGCTCTAAATTGTATTTTATTAAATAATAAGTTTTCACCTTGAAACCAACAAATGCAGAAAAAAAGCAGCCAAATTGTATGTATGCTTTGAGTTGACAAGATAGCTGATTGTTTAAGCTCCCAAGAGTCCCTGTGCTATTAAAGAACTTGTGTTATCCTGTTCTTCTTTCAATTACAGAAATAATTCTCTCTCCCAGGCACAGAGTTTGAATCTTTTCCAAAGGTTTTTAATGACTTGAACACTGACAGAAATTATTTAGTGTTTTAAAGGCTCTTTCCAAAGCTAAGAGGGTCTTTTAGGAGCCTGTGATAACTTTTATGGTCATGCTATACTACCTCTTAATTGAAAAATACTCTGTAAATGCAAGATATAGAAAAAGAAGATGTAGGTAGGAAAGGAGATGTAATTTTTCCTATTTTTCTTGATTCTAGAAGGGGTTTTATACTTTGGTACCTGGATAATTGAAAGACAGTGGAAATATGGGGAGGAGGAAGATCAGGACAAAACCTACTGCAGCAGCCTGAATGTCAGCAAATATAAATTGTTCTTTCCTTGCTTCCTAAGTGTTCTTGCTTTCTATATTTATATTGACATGTAAGCTAGAACTTTGCCCTTACAAAATGTACTGTGATATATGTAGCTTCTTGTTCTTTTTTTATAGGAACTTTTGGGCTTTTTTGGCCCATCTTTGCAGAGGTTTTAGAACAAGAAAGAATTCATATGTTTAAGTCCTAATAGCTATGAAATATCAAGGAAATAGAACATAAAATACTAATGTAAGGTAGAGAGTCTGCCCTCTTCAGAGGAAGTCAGAATTATATCAAGTAAAGGAGATCTTTTCTCTTGAGATTTGATGGTGTGAGCTTCCCTGGATATCTAAAGCTAATGGGCTTGTCTGCACCCAGCATCAGTCCTGGCTGGTTGATCTATCTTGATGTCATCACACACTGTGACTTTTCCTACTGCCTGTCTTCCAGAGGTCTCAGTTTGCTCCTATGGCCAGTTGTGCCTCTAACTTCTCTGAACCACCTTACATTTGAGCATTGAATGGAAAGCTGCCCCTCCCGGTGATTTCAGGTAACAACCCGGATTTCAAGTGGAAGTCAGGATTTCCAGTGAAGTAGCCAGGGCTGGTGCTGATGTTTGCCACACAAGAGCATCTCTAGGTTCACACTACAGTCCCAGCACAGGGTGTGAGGATAGGTGAAGTTTGTGAAAAGAGGAACTGGCTTAAACCACTGTAACATCATTTGCCAGAGTTCATCTTCCAGAGAATTTAACACAGTAAATGAACAATTCCTGGAAAAATGGTCCCTTTTAAGTAATGGAGAAATGGAGCCCTTTCTAATGGAGTGGTGCTGCAGAGAATCTGTCTCTCTCTGACTACAGGCTCTTGAGCTTGAGGGGACTGGTGTTGAGGAAGTGTTCTCTTCTAGCCTGAGTGGCATTTTTGAACCTCCAAAGCTGTCTGCAGAAGGGAGTGGATTTTTATGTGTCTTAAAAATTTCTGTGTTTTGTAATTTTATAATCTCACTGAAATGTGAGGAGAAATTACTTCAGGTGGTAATCTCTGCTGAATGGTATTTAAATATAAGGATACTTCGTTGATACAGAGATTGTTCTGTGGATTTTGTTCTGATGATATGAATGGCAGGATGCTCAGTGCTTAATCTGATTTTGTTACTAGAATTTAAGTTGTATTCTGAGATATCAAGGAATTTTATCACTGAAGTGTAAAATTCTGGGTATGGTGTCTGCAATATGGAGATATTTTTCATGGCTGAGTCTTTCTGTGCTCAAGAAAATGCTGGAAACAAAAAATAGTAACAATGCTCTTTGTATGCTTGTAGAACTTTCTTTTTTTCTGTTTGTTTTGCCTACTTTAAGAGATGAAGTATTTTTTTCAGTTTTGGTATCAGGGAATTATATCAACCCTTAGATTGTTACCCAAAGGAAAGAAAAATGTCTGAGCTCTAACATTTAAGAAGTGTTGCCAGAGGAATGGCTTTATTTTATTACTTCAGTGAATTGTCATAATGTTTTGCTTTTACTTTATTGTCTCTGTGATGTTTAGAATAATAAATAATAATTTTAGTTTGCTCTTACACTGTGCTTTCATTCATAGATCTCAGACAGGGTTATAAGAAAGAGGTCAGTATTATTGCTCTTGGTCAGTATTATTGTTTCAAGATGGAGAAACATAAAGGTGAATTGAGTTTCTGAAGGTTGTCCAGTGTGAGAGACCTAGAAGACAAATTTCTGTCGGTGTCATTTTTCATTAGAAAAAAGCTGATTCACTGACACCTTTCATGGAAGTTCTTCTGTGTACAGGAAATTATGCTTCTCCAGAAGCAAATTAAAATGTCACATGCTGTAGCAAAAGAGCAGCTAGAATCCTGGTGGCAAGGGCATCTGGTGTGGACAGGGAAGACCTACATTTCAGTTTTAGAACTGAAGCAAAAAGGAATTGGAATCTGTCTCTCTCAAGGGCATACCCCCGTTTATAGAGATAGTATGTTGCTCAGTCATGCCCAGCTGTCGGACATAGCATGGCCTTTCTCAGACAGATAGCTCAACAAACAGGCTAGTGATGGGTTTTAGTCTTCTGAAATCTGGCTCTGTGGTCAGTCCTTGGTGTGGCTTGGATTTTCTGTGTGTGGAGAAGTGAGTGGATTTTATAGCTTGTGTATCTAGGGAAGAAAAAAAATCATTGGAGACTAAGACTTTACAGCTAAGAAAACTGTCTTCTGTGTGACTGCCTTTTTCATAAAACTTTTTGGATGAGTTTATATTTTAAAATTGGTAATGGATTGAAAATATACTTTGAGGAAAGGAATGAATGAGAGCAGAAGGATAGATGGGTACAAACATGTTGTAAGGTCATGTATGATATTTTCCACAGGAATCCCAGGCAGGGTCATCAGAGGGTACTAATGACCCATCTCGGAAAATTTGGAAACAACAACCAGACAAGATTTCCACTTTTCTATCCACCAACTCCAGATGATAATTTTGAACAAGGGATCATGTTTACATGAGAGAGGGTGGTGGCTTTTTGCCAGAGAAAAGCTGAAAATAAAAATACAGAGCAAACCACTCAGAATGAGTATTTCATGTGGCAAATTCATTCAGACTGGAAAGTACAAAGTTCAGCCTGAGTATGAAGTTACTGTTACATTTTAAGCATGAAGACAAGAAAATCTGTTCTGCTCAAAGATGCTGGAGCAGTCATTGAGCTTTGGGATAGACAGCTGGAGGCAGCTTCACTCTGCAAAGAACAACAAGATAAATAAAAAATAGCAACTTATTTTTAATAATTCAGATTGAAATACTCAAGAAGGGCTTTCTTTTTGTGGAAGTCTTTTGAAGAAGTGTTGGCAGTCTCACACAAGGGAGCACCGTGAGATTGTTCAGAGGATCAGTTGAGGAGGCAGCCTTCATACACCTTTTTATACTGAGGCTGAGTCAGACAGGCAAGAGAATAAGAAAGAAAAGATCTTCAGCAGGGAGGGAAAGGAGCCATAGTCCTGATCATGGTTTGAGTTATAGCCTGACTGCAGTAGGTAGGGCAGTAGTTTTCCTCCCACTTGGCCATTGGAAAGGCAGCAGTAGGACAAAACGGAGTGTGAATATATGCCTTACAAAGATGTGGTTTGTATGGCAGTGAATTTTGGTTTAGGAAGGGCTGGGGTTATTTTTGAAGAGCTAGTTTGACTATCAGAAAAAGAGAAACCTCCGATCTTACAGGATCCCAGTATTCAGAAGGGGTGGGAGAGAGATGGGAGAAAAGAAACATGGCAGTACATAGGAGCAGAGAAGGAGTAAGAATGCATTAGGTGAACACCAGGTTGTGATCCTGAGGCATTCTGTGCTGCACTGCCTGCTGCTTTCTCTCTACCTTAGTTCCTACAGCGGATCTGCCATACTAGTTACCATCTTCTCATAATCCAGTTAATAAGAATTGCTGCATGTGATCTGCCATGAATGAAATGCTTCTCCTGTCCTCTGAGAATTTTTAGCAACAGTTACCCACCACAGGAAATTTCTGCTGATCCCTTCTGCCTTTCAAGAGATCCTTGCTGTTGTCTTAGCTAATAATAAACTACCCAAGATTCACAGTCAGTGTAGCATCCTCCCTGACTGTGAACCTCATTATAACTTTTTTCCTTATACTGAAAGTCCACATCTTCTTAATCTTTGTCTTATATGTCTTATTATAAATCAATTCCTGTCATGGGAGAGTATTATACAAATTTGGAAAAAAATAATTGTGCAGCTGCATTAATCAAAGGAATAGTGTGCTGAAGGAAATGTCATGCCTATTAACTTTTCAGTGATCAGTGGCAGAAAAGCTGCTTTCAGCTAGTTTGCATTGTTTCTTTGACACTAATTAACGGACTCAGTACCTTGTAAAATATGATAAAAGGATGAGGCAGTAGAAGGCCCTGAGATGTGTGTTGCTGTAGTGGGAGTGGAGCAACAGGTCTGGCACACATGAGGATCTTGAAGCATCCTTGTCCTAAGGTGGCTGTCCTGTGTCTTTTTTGCTTGCAGTAGATTCCTAGGAACTCAAAATCCTAAGCAGGTTATCAGATAGTTGTCACTTTATTTTCAAAGAGTCTTTGGTTGCCTGGAGTGAGAGGGACACAGCAAGGATTGTGAACTTGGTATGACTACCTGCAAGACTAAGCTATGTGGTAACATCTGAGTGTGCCACTCTGGATCTGATTTATGACTCAATAGAATGTGCACAAGTCTGATTCTCATTTTTTTGTTGTAAATGTAATTTCTGAATAATGACTGAGTTGTCCTGTGCTTCAGAGTGCTGGTGGTGGTGACTCCTGTCACTGGGTTACAGGCAGCATCATCGGCTGCCCAGGTGCACCAGGGAGGCGTCTTGTGATGCAGAGTAGAAGGTATGTGCTTTACAGGGACAGAGATGTTGTTAGTGTGCAGTCCAAGTGGACACTGACCTCAGCTGTGGCTAAGCAGCAGACAAAAGTATGGTCTTTGATTCTCCCTGTTCTCACCAAACATGACTGTCTGGGTGAATGGTCTATTCAGTGCATACAAAAAACTGACTGTAACCATCTTGTATAAGCAGACTAGAAACCTTTCTGTCATCCTGGGTGTTCTCTACACTCGCTTTTATCAGAAAACTCCTGAGAGAAATGTAAACTTTCCACCTTTTATCAACCCCACAGTGGTTCATTCTCAAAGTAATTGAAAGACACAGTTATGCTTGGTTTTCTGAGCTCTGTGAGGGGGGAAAATAATCATGAGCTGTTTGGTTTTAGTGAGTTATTAGGGAGGCTACTCCACTGAGCAGCTCATACATCATAAGATGCCCACGCACTGTTGTACTTCATCCAGTAATTCTATCAGAGAAAAGTGAAAGAGACGCTTGATGTCTAACATGGCTCTGCTATAAGAAAAGGCAGTACTTGTAGCAAACCACAGCCGAACAGGATCATGTGCAACTAAGCAACTGTTTCTCAGATGGGGTGGTATATGAGAAAAAGACAAGTGAGTGGACTTCAAGGACACTTAGCATCAGAATTAGGAACATACTTGAGAAAGATAATTGCAAGATACTTATTTTACCACTAATTTTATCACCATTCAGAGGTCTTTTGTAATCCAAGTGTCATTTTCCAGAAACTCTGGTGTTTCCAACATATAAGAAAATGGGTTCTGGAATGAAGACAAGGTATTTTTTGTCATCTCTCACATAGAGACATACGCACACTTAAATAGCTCAGAGTTTTGGCATATAATTTCAACAGTGAGAAATTCTTCTTTTGCCTCATTTAGGACATTCAATTATATAAAGATTCTTTCAGAAGGAGGAGTAACACTTTGCTTTGTGATTACTCCTTACTTTTTAGATGTTGTTTTTAGATTCCAGTGGGATTACTTAAAATTAAGCATGTATTTAATTGCTTTTGCTGGATGAGGGTATTCTCAGCTCTGAAACTGCACCTGGGCTATTGTCATGTACATAATGGTGTTATATTTTCCCATTAAGTTACTGCATTTATTCTTCACTCTGACAACTCATAAACCCACCATGGGTCACAAGAAATTTCTACCATTAAGTTCCCCATTTTTCTGATTCATTTCAGCATGGAAATAGTTAGAAGTTACATTTCATATTATGCACTTCATGGTCTCTGTAAAGCTAATTACCAATTAAAATGCAATGAGAACTGAATCAAAATTTTTTTACAGTTTCTAATAAAGGACAGTATATATTGATAGATATTTAAAACTATTTAGTATTTTTAGCGAAGCTTGTACTATTTCAAAAAGTATTTAAATCAATCCTTCCTTCTCATCACTTTTGGTGGTTTTTACATGCCAGGTATCTGTGAAGGGTACTGAAAGTGTGACTGTGCTGCCAGTTTTGCATTGCCTTTGCTCATGAGAACTCCACTGCTCATAAAAAATTCTTCACCTCCAGGGCTGGAAATTTGGTGCTTCTAGCTAGGTATTTTCAAATGGGCTCTTCATGCAAATAGACTGGACTTGATTGAATTCAAGTATAAAAAATCAGGAAAAGCTTCAAAACCCAAAACATTCTTTTAGCTATAAGGAGATACCGAAATTGCCTGATTTGAGGGACATGATTTAAGAAGTCAGCCTTCTTTCCCTGGTTCCTCAGTGGGGGTGAAAAGCTTTATCAGAAGTGATACTCTGAGGGCCTAATTATGGTCTTGCTCTGAACTATCCTCCAGGAGAACTTCTTTCTTTCCTATATCTGCCTGGAAATTAACCTCTTCATGAAAGCTACCTTTTGGCATTGTAAAACCAAGGCAGGAGGAATACCTCCCAAGAGTGGTGAATAAAGTTAGGGAGACAGGCCTGCTTGCCTGAAAATAAAGAGAAAATGGATGTCCACATCTGCTTCTGACTTGCGCCTGGGCTTAAGGGGATGTCATGTGAAAGTTGTCATTGGTGTTCTAGTTAATTCATTTTGGTAGCCTTCTGTAAAATTGTGCATACTGTTAGTTACATTAAAAAAAAAAAAAAGGTGTCTGTGGAATTTGTTCTAGATACCAAAATTAAAAAAAGGAGAGCTGACATATCTTATTTTGCTTCATGTGACTTTTCAGACATTTGCAAAAAAAAAAAAAGGCAACAGGATAGACCTATGCAGCACATGGAAATGTAGAGTATATTCCCTCTTGAGAGATGGCCAATCTCAAAAGGCACCACAGGTCATTGATGCAAGCATCAGACAGGGGTTGTAGTTGAATGTGGAAGAGTATATGTGTGAGCAAGAAACATGCACCTTGTTAAGAGTACCTAAAGGAGTCTTGTGTAGAAGGTGGAATAATCATTTTCACATTTATCTCCTAAATTAATATATTTTTCTTAGCTTAATGGCTACTACAACTTTAACTTCCACTCAACAGCAGACTTATCTATCTCTAAACTTTGAAGAGAAGCTTGTCTCCCACTGCAAGGAGCAGCATGGGACAAAAGTGGGTAAGTGATATCATGGAAAAGATATCCTGCGATATAGAGATAGAAAATGGGTATAATTTAGAAATGTTTTATTCTAGGCAATGGCTGTTACCATGGTCCAGCAGGTGCTGAGTCAAGTGTTGCAAGTTATTCAGCAAGCACTGCTAGTGATTGCTAACAGTGTCTGGGAGTGAAATCCAATCAGTGCTGCACTTCCAAGTTGGCAGTTTCAGCCAAGTTCTATTAGGGGTAGGTTTGTGATGGCCGAAGCACTGAGCCTCAGTGGCAGAAAAGCAGGTTTGACAACTGCTACTTCTGCTCCTGTCTCAGTAGGAGATTAACTAGTGACCCAGTGCCCTGCTCTAGCCCTGTTTTCTCAGATGGATGAATGCTTATTCTTGGTAATCCTTTGTGAGCCTGCTGGGAAGGCAGGTTAGCCTTTTGCTCTGAAGGAGCAAGTACAAGGAGTCAAATGCCTTGGCCATGACTGAAGCCAGCTGTTAGGGATCGTGTTGGAACTCCATTAAAATAAAACCAATCAGCCCTACATCCCAAGGAGGGCTTCTTGAGTCGCTGCCCGTGCTACCATAGATCTCCTATCATGGATGCCATTTCAGGAAAAAGGCCGAGAAAGCTTTTGGTTTATTGCTGTATGAAATTAAGGTGTAGATAAGCCACTTTCTTGCAGAGCAGCTCCAAAGTAGCTGTTGTGAAATACGACTTATCATTTGATGAGAAAAAAAAACTTTCATTGGTTTTTAGTTGTCAGCCATGCAGATTCTGTGCAGCTATGAAGGAGTGAGCTGGAGTCTATTCTGCTTGCAGGTAGCTCCCAGGATCATTAACTATTTGCTCTTTTCATAGACAACCCATAACTATTTCCCCACCTTTATTGCTTCTGCTGATGCAGAAGCTTGAAGGACTCCATTGGAGTCTCAGAGAATTGTAAGAGTTTTCAGGGCTTGCAGTTAGGAAAACTATCTTCACTTCTAAATTGAGCAAGGTTGATTTGGAAGGCAGAGAATCACTGCTATTTCACAAGGTTGCCTTAGAGAGTCTAGTCGTCTTTTAATTTGGAGTGATACCTTTGGAGGGCAGCAGACAGCACTTTAGAGGTACAGTAAAGGGTGATACCCTGTTACCAGTGGGTTTGATTTTAAAAAAAATCAATTAATTATTACTTGACTTCACAAAACCATTGAAAGAAAAGTAAATAGCAAAAATTCTTGATACTGATAATCTGTATTCCCTTCAGGATAAGGAAGGATGACTGTAAAAGTAGCATTTGATCTCACTCATAGGTGTTGTGTTGCTGAATGGAATGATAGCAGCTTTCTAAAAGTCTGTGTTTTGTTCCAGAGGACTTAACTGATTGGCAAAGGATAAATCAATGAAAGACTCTCATATACAACTCATATAAATGTATCCAACACAAGTAAACAACAGTTCACCTGCAATTCTAATGGTTTGCACTACTGGTGAATTAAAGCTTGGCCTCTGCCAAGATATCAGTGGTGACTTTGGCTCTCTGAGTATCAAGGAGACAAATGAAAGTAGGGAATCAAATTCAAATGTAGTCTGCTACTGAAAACATTGCAAAGTAGAAGAGGAACAAGAAGTAGATGGACACAAGCATTCCTATTATAAACAATATTTTCCAGAGATTTCCTACTAGTTAAACATATTGAAATATGAATAACTCTCATGAAATATCATGTCTCCTTTGGATAAAGCTGGGATAAGCAGTTAATTTTTAAAATCTTAAAATGCTGAAAAGGAGTTGTATGGAAGGTAAGAGATTTGCTGATGAGCTTCAGCTTTGTCCTGCAGACCGTGGTGTTTAAATTTTTTTTAAGGTAAAGCACAGAAGATTTGGTTTTCAGAGCCAACTAATAAGAGTTTTCTTTAGCTCAGAGTGCCAGTTCTGAGTGCTTTCATGGAGCCTGTCCTCAAGGAGTTCTAAATATATTTCTCTTTTAAGGTGTATCAGCTTTCCGATTTGCCTTATTTCCCATTTCTGCTAATAAGGAAAATAAGCTCTGTCTGCTTATCAGTCCTCATCCCCAAGTTCTCAGCAGATAGTAATAGTAATAGAAGCAGGTAGTAATTTGTTATCATCTCTTTACTTACACTGGATAATTGTTTTCATTAAGTTTTCTTTAAGTCTTAACCCAAGAGAAGCAGTAGAAGTTCTGTTGTTCCAGTTCTTTTTCATGATGGGAGAGACAGTACTTGGAATAGTTGCTCAGATGATCTCCAGGTAAGGTTGGCCACCTGATGTGCTCATCTTAGTAAGCCTGAATCAACCATCATAACAACCAATTCACAATTCGCAGACAACTCTGGCTGACGTACTAGGAAAGGCTCAATTGCCATGTGTGTGCATATGGGAGCACTGTCCTCATCTGCACAGCAATAATCTGTATGTTGCCATTATTAAAAATCTCTGTTGGATGTCTGTCACACATGGACATGATTCTCTATATCCTCAAACAAGGTTTTTCTCCTTCCGTATGTTGCCAAGCTCATGCTCTCATCAGTCAGTCTCTTCTGGCAGGGAAAACATTTCAAAAGACTTTTCATCTCCAACTTCTTACAAAATAGAGTACTATATATGTGAAAATCCATATGAACAACTGGGTCACTGGAGGAAACTAATACTTGTGAAATTAGGAGTCTTTGAGAAAGATAACAATTGGTTTACAGCATAGTATTGCAAGAAATGTGTTTTTCGATAAATGTAAGGACTATGTTGCAGAACATTTCTATCTGTCCTGAATTGTGCCAGTGGTTCCTTACTCCACTGTGTTTTTCATTTGAACATAGCATTGAACCCATTCTGGTATTTTCTTTATCATCAGGGCACACTTGGAGTTGTGTATCACAGAAATGCTGGGTTGGAAGGGACCCACAAGGATCATTGAGTCCAACCCTTAACCCATCCCCAGGAGTCACACCATGTGCCTGAGAGTATCATCCAAATGCTTCTTGAACTCTGTCAGCCTTGATGCTGTGATCACTGCCCTGGGGAGCCTGTTCAGTGCCCAACCACCCTCTGGGTGACAAACCTTTTTTCGGTTTTCGTAGCAAAGCATTTTGACTCAGAGGAAGTAACAGTAATACCTCTCTACTGGAGATATGTTTTCCTTTTTTTTTTTTATTTAAATTGTGATTTTCGTGGTTCTGTCTCAATTTTTTAATGGCATAACTTTGATTTGGTGAGTAGAGACAGTTAGCAAATAACATTAAAATCTATTAAAGAATTAATATATTTGTCTTCCTTGCCAAATTTGTTTCACAGTCAAACAGAAGAGCTGTTTGTATAAGGAAAAGAAATGGCTACAGTTAAACATTGGGATCACAATTTTGTACAAGTTTTCACTGATTTTCAAAGTCAGTCAAGTCTTTTTATGTCTTTGCAGACATTATCTATGGTCGACATCTTCAGTGAGTATATTCTTTTTGAAGTTATCAAGCATTCTAGTTGTTGGATGTCTTTCCTGAAATGCCTAGTGAGTATTTCTGAAGGTCCATGGTTTTTTTTTAACAGTGGCCTAGACTGGATGCCTTTCCTTATGTAAAGTAATTGGAAGCACTGATCCTGAAGGAACAATCTATACATATTAATGATGTTAGTGTCCTGAATACCTACATGATGTTCAATTATAGATTAGCATTAGCTGATGGACACATTGAGGTGTTATGTTGTGGTTTGGGCAATTTTGTGTGGTTCTGTATTTCCCGGTCAATAGGAATGCCAGTAAGAGTAATTTAAAAAAAGAAAGTACTTTTTTTTTTTTTTTCTAGAGGGTACGCAAACATTTCTGTAGGTAATGAGTTCCCCCCAACATAAAAAAAGTACTAATTTTGCAACCTGTCACTCANCTGTTGTTCTGTTCACTCACAGAGGTTTCAATGGGTAGAATTATGAGCTACATTATTTTTAAATTTATATTTAAAAAATATTCAGTGAAGGAAAGTTGGATGTGTAGCTGTATGAAAATCTGCCTTTTGTCCATTATTTGTGGAAAGACAGCAGTGGTCATATCATAAAGCACACGTAGCACCCAGCAACTTCCTCTGGACCTGCAGATGCTCAGCACTTTGTAGTAATCTACCCACATTTCCTGATAATTATGCCCCTGAGGCTTTCTCATCTAAATTTTTCTGTAGCTAATATAATCCAAACTATATTATCCTATTAGGAGGCTCATTTTTTTTTCTCCAAAAAGCGATGTGCACCTGTCTGCTTACCATGAAGGAAGCAGTGGTAGTGTTCTCTCTCTAT